>JACEII010000522.1:5596-18807 GCA_014332785.1 Antheraea mylitta
TGCTAATATATTATTGTAAGTGTATAATTATTAAATGTTTTCCTAAAAAGTTAAGGGTAGTAGTAGTTAAGAGGTGAAAGTGTAACAAACAAACAAACTCACATGCAGATTTATAGTATTAGTAAGGATTAGTCAAATTAATATATTTACTCACTTGCTTATAGCTTCATCCTTATTTTTATAGCACCATAAAACTGTTGGTCGAGCCTTAACTGTACATTTAACCAGCATATCATATAGAATAGGTACCTGAAAATATAATTTAAAAATTCAACAACACAAACATAATTTTACTTAGTTATGGTTATTGATTAATATGAATTTTGCAGAATATTAAAACTTATATTTTTATGACTACATTAATGGAGATAAAAGTTTTTTTTTAACAAGAAATTGCATTAGTAAAATTGAAATAAGCACCTGGTCACGACCTTTGTCACCAACAAGTAGGAACATGGTACGATGTCCCAACTTAACTCCATTTTCTATCATAACTCTGATACGATTATCAATTTTCTTTTTCACCATTTTAAATAAAATATACAGTTGAGATTAGTTGATGAGGAAAATTTGTTTGACACAGTCTACACAAAAACACACTTTATAACCTACAAAACAATACAAAAACCACGATACAGGGTTGGCATGTTTATATTTATTTTTTACTTGATATCTGACAATGACTTTTGACAATGTCAATTCACAGATAAGGTTATTAAACGGCTATAATCAACAGTATATACAATACAGCGAATCAGAAGGAAAGTATGACAGATTTAATGAACACGTTAAATGTTATATTTATTTAAACAAATTAAAAAATTCAAACATTTTAACCTTAACAACGATTCTGTAATTTATGTGAACGAAAATGCTGACACTATATAAACAACTACAACAACTATATAAACATATTAACTTTATAAACATTATTTGCGAATTGGCGTACGTGAAAAATGTTATATTTTGTATAAAATGCGATATATTACAATGCCCGTGCGTGCAATGATGCGGTGAGTTGTAGTGCGGTTTTTAATTTGAATCGGAAAGTAAGTATGTTAAAAAGTAGGTGGTTTGCTCACTTCGATCGAATTTCTACGAGTTTTACTATTCTTATCGCAATTTTTGTAAAAGAAGCACTGGCATTGACTACATAATTTAAGTGTGAATTTATTTATTATAAAATACACAAACATTAATGCGTAGGCACATCCATTATGTATGCACATCACTATTCAGTATATTTTATCTCATTTAGAACTAGCGACACATCCCAACTTAGCGGATAAAAATAACTATTGATTTATTTTTAAGAAATTAAAACTTTTTTGCAGGCATTTTAGAGACATAGTTCCATAGTATATTATTCTTTTGTAACCTATTTCATACAACCTATTTCATTTTGTCTTTTACATAAATACAACATACATGTTTATGTACATAAAAATTCTTTAGAAATAAATTTCCTGAATGGTAGCAAAAACTTTGTCAAAATCCATTGTGTAGTTTAAAGGCGTGAAGATATCACATTCAGATGCAAAAACCGACTTTGTTTAATAATATTGTAGTAATATATTATGTCTACTATAAAAGGACTGTCGACAGAAGTAAACACTCAAAACAATAAGATAACTGTGCTCTCTTTTGAACTTATAAATATACATATTTTAGGCCCCTATTCGTCGCTAGTCTGACACAAGCCAAGCAAGCGCAATACGTGCGATCAGGCTAAATATCATGTCATGACACGAAACTGTAAACTCATCTCCTGCCAAAAAAAAAAAACTCAACGCGCCTAAGAATTTTTTACTTAAAAAAACTCATGTTGATCGATTAAATGAGGATAAACGGGTAATTTTATTTAATAAAAAAGCATATAACTGATTCAGTGCAAGGAATTTATGAGTGGTTGTGTACTTACAAATTTCTTGGTTCAGTTTTTTTTTTTCGAACTGATTACGCTACTGTCCTAAATAGCTTTTGGGGTGTGTTCAATGTGATATAATGATGATAAAATCAAACACTGACTTTGCAACCGAAACTTTTAATATCCACTTTTTTCGAGGAAAAATTTGTGTATATGTGACATCGAATATGTCGTAGTTTTTCAAAAAGGGCCAGAGACAATTTTTTATGGCCAGTACGCTACACCATACTTAGTATCCTCCTAATATCTTATGGCTTTACCGGACTACTTTTTGGTTCAGTGCTTTTGCCTGTGTTGGTTGTTTATATAAGTTACGTACTCTGTGGTTGGTTGCAATATTCACTGTGTCCTAAAAAGCAGACTGATATAAAAATGTTGCCTGTTATAATTTGTAGAATAATTATTGCTATTGAATTGCTTCAAATTTTTGACCATCCACAAATTTGAAAAGGAAATGTGTTTTTAAAATAATGGCATTCAAATTACACACTATATGACACATTTCCGATCTTTCCTGTGTAAGTTAATTATGGATGTTTGGCGTTACATTACAGGCAACATTCTGTAAACTGTCACAGAAAAAATTTAGTGGCATCATAAAATATCTGAAAATAAATACTTTTTGTTATTAATTAAAAGTGCTATATTACTTTGTAAAGAGTAGGTAATCTAAAAATAACCTGTATATATTTCATTGTTTTCTGCTGGATGTTACGTAGAAGATTAAAAATTAACAAGACTACGACACTGTTCTTGCCGCTATCATTGAACTCAGGATGGCTAAATTACAAATAAATACGAAATCTAAGAACTACCTGAAGGACAAAGATAACTTTCTCAAAGATCTGAAACAGTTTAACGAGAGTAAGAAGTGAGTATATTGTATCATGCATTAGTTTTAAAGGTCAAAAATAAATTATTGTAATTGGAGTCAGTATCTTGATGTATATGTTTTGACATATAGCTAGATAATTTTAGGTTGCCGTGTTTTTTAATATTGAAGCATATTGTTTTAGTTGTTTTTTTTATGTAATACTGTGGTGGATAAGTGGCTGCTGATATTTATACATTCAAAAATTTTATTCAACAGTGATATAAAAATACTAAACTGCAGAAGAAATTTTATTAAAAACTAGACTTGTTAGACTTACAAACCTCGATAAACATTTTTAAATCAAAATAGTACATAATTTGTAGCAGAGCCAGAGTTAACAGAAACAGTTAGATTCCAAGATTTGTATATTAATTTTAGAATTACTTCATGTTTTAAAATGTTGATATTTTAAATTGTAAAAAATTGGGTTATCTTTTTCTATCAATTATGTGAGCATGCGATGATATATCTTAGAGTTGATACATACTTAATAAAAGCTGGTATATATTAAACAATACCTTTTATTTGGTATAACTTGTTTATTATATGGTTCGAAGAAAACAAATGTTTATAAAATTAATAAAAATGATGGTTTACTAACTATTTATGTAATTTTATACTAAGGACATAGGTTTTTGTGTAAGTTGCAACTAGAAAATAAGACATTAATATTTTATGACATTTTTAAAATATACTTAAATAGGACTGCTGATCTTTTTTAATTGAAGAATATTTAATTTGCTTTTCTTTTTCAGTGTATCAACGAAAACACCCATTATAAATGGTATAGAAATAGATCTGTATCATTTTTATATGCTAGTACAACAAAGAGGTGGTATCGGAAAGGTATATAAAAAATTATAGCACAGTAAAATACTTTGATTTATTTATATAATAGTGTTAATATTTCTTCCATTATAATTACATGAAACTAAAACACTCTTGATTTATAAGCAGGCATTAATAGCTTGGTATGACAGTGAACAGGATAATTTTAAAAAAAGCCCATAATATTTTTTAACAAATTTGAAACTTTATTTTCTATTTCCTTAAAGCCCTAAAAAGGCTCTTCTCAGAACTACCATTAGCTTAGAGAATAACCCAATCATTGATAAAAACCAGAAATAAATTTTATTTGGCTTTCCTTTCTACCCAATCATTGATAAAAACCAGAAATAAATTTTATTTGGCTTTCCTTTCTAATACATACTTTTGTAATAATATAACATTTACCCACCCGGAGAGGCGTTTTCGGTGGTACATACAAGAAACTAGTATAGATACAATATCATATAAAAACCTAAAAGGTTAAAGTTACAATTGTTTTTATTGGATGCACAAGAGAGAGGTGTCCATTTCTGTCATCACCATCCTTCACATGTTGATTCATACTATAATAGCCATTCCACACTGAAATATGCTGTACATCTACTAAAATTACAGACCTGCAAATGAGTAATGTGCTCTAGGATGTTGTAAAACTTATTACTATTACTTTAAAAAAAGTGTTACTGACCTTATTGAGTTAGAAACTACAGTTTTTAAATATTTAAATCATGCCGGTCTTCTACAAAATGGTTCTCAAAGTTTTTGTGGTCATCAATTAAATTATCCAGAATTTATTTGCATGGCAGAGTTGAACTATGTAATTCCTAATGATTTTTAACCAACTTCAAAAAAAGGAAGAGGTTCTCAATTCAATGTTTGTTACTTCAGAACTTTGGACTGAGTGAACCGATTTTGATGATTCTTTTTTGTTTTAAAGCTGTGTGGTCCCATTTTAATTTGGTTCTGACAACAGAATGCAGTGAAAACCCTTATCGGTGTTATTACAAAAAAGTTAAATACTTGGTTTAAAAAAGGTTTTGTACGAAATGAACCGCGCTCGCCTGAAGCAAGATAGCATTATCCTTTTTTCACAAGTGTAACCTAACCAAAGCGAGACAAAAGAGCAAGACGGTGAACATTCACCGAGAGATCTTTTCAAAGCAAGCGTTCAAAACGTGTTTAACTTTTCTATAATAACACCGTATATGTTTTAAATTTGCATTAAGTATGTACATGATAAATAGATGAATAACTCAATATCATGCCAACCGATTTTGATGATTCCTGTTTTTCTACAGCCTTATATTAAAATATACTGCCATTGTTTAAAATCCCAAGCAAAATTGTTATTTATATATTCAAATATATGTGATAAATTCCTGTTTATAGAATGCTTATTGATTTTTAGGTAAATCAAAATGATACTTGGGATACATTTTTGAGACCTTTGAGACTACCTCATCCATGTGTCAATGGGTCCACGTTACTTAGAAGAATATATTCAACACATTTAGAAAAGTAAGATACTATTCTTTGTTTATTTATGTGTCTCACATTATAATGTTCTTTAAAAAATATATCTTTATAATTTTTTGTTTTAAATGTCCAATTAAAGTCTTAGAGGACAGTATTCTGTAAGATCTTTTTTTTTGTACATTGAATTCTTAAGTTAAATTTTAATAAATGCAATCAAGGTTGCAGATTTAATCTATTTTCACATGTTGTTGTTAACCAGCGATTTTACGCAAAATTTAGTTTATTAGTTGACGTACCCAAGGTTTCCTCAAAAAAATATAATATTACAGACAATAACCCTTTTTGGTGACATCTCTTTATGATAACATCTTCTTTAATTTATGGCACCGTATGTAAGCAATACACAATTCCGCCAATGTCATGTAGATTGTAGGTACAGAGTGTGGGCTGACTGTGCCAGATAGTGTCATAAACGAAGGGAACCAAGTTAAAAAATGTAATTCAAAAATGAAGATAATTAATTTTGTATTGAGACCGAGTTATTGTGTTTTCCACAGATATACGTAAAGGCAAGCTTAGATATGTTTTGTTTAAGAATAGACAATCTGATTAAAGTTTAATTATGTTAATTTTAATAAATAATGACAATACATGTAAAATTAAAGGGTTGTTATTCACTAAAGCTAAGATACACGTAAGGTTAGTAGGGCGGGGAATATAAGGAGGAAGGATATCAAAAAGGGAGAGTCTGTTTCTCAAACAATTAAAGAATATGTGATCTGGAGAACCTTCGTCAAGGCAATCCTTAATTTAAACAAATGAACTGGTGTACAAGTATGACCTAGACGAAGACGACAGATGATGGAAGTAACGGCTTTACTTAGTTATGGGAATTTAAAAAACCAAGGTTTTTGGGGAACTTCATTTTGAAAAGAACCGTAAGATGTGCCTTTATATTTTCTAGAAAAATTCCAATCCTTTTGCCATGCTTCTAATAATCTAGTTTTAGCTAGAGACCGTAGATCTTCTGTATACAGTCTAAAATTTTTCAAGGAACCTGATTGGATAGCATTTTTTGCGCAAGAATCCACTGATTCGTTCCCAGAGATACCGCAATGGCCTGGAATCCAGGCTATCACTATTTTGATGCCAAAAATATGACACTCTTATAATAACTCTCTAATTTTTAATTAAAATAAGCGCATCATTTAGAATTTTAGAATGACATCTGTTATATAACAAACTATCAGCTTATATGACAACTAAATATGAGTAACCCTTCGAAGTCTTTATATAAGATTTTGAATGTATTTATAATTTAATTCCATAAAGTTGTGGACATTAAAATTTATGGGGTGTAAGAGGTGTCCAACAAACAAATAACATCATAAGACACCCAAGCCAACCTCACCTGCACATGGTGCACCCCGCTAAACAACGAACGAGGCAATGGCGCAAGCGAAGTGGTAGGGTTTTACAGCCCGACTAGGTCGCAACCACCATGTATATGGCGAAAAAGCCCGCAATAGTGATTCGCTTCTACGGGTCGCGTTTCGGGATCAGCCTGTGCATATCCAGCTTTTTACAGGCCGGCATGATAATGGCGACCGGCGAATGGACAGTGTGTCAATCGGAGGTCGCTATTATTTTTGGATTGTACTATGCTTACCATCAGGCATAGTGCAATCACTTTGCCGTGCTACAATTTAAAAAAAAATTATGTTTTTTCCCATTGTTTATAAAATACTTCTTTTTGTAATCTTAATCAGATATGAAAGGGCGAAAGGCCCTCCTGGCAGGGATGATGACAATGATATGGATGAGGATCCGAGGCGTGGTCGTAGTAGCGGGATACCTAGAATCACATTCAGCGGTGGTACTTATGTCTCAGGTATATTCAGGGGTTCTCAAACTGTGGCATGCCTATTTAGCAAACTCATTTTGTGAATCTTACACTTTAACAAACTTCATATTTTTTTACTCTCTTCTAGGTTATTCTTAATTTATGATTATATAGTTTTGCTTAGCGATGAAAGGGCATGCCACAGTATATAAATGGTATGGTATATTAGTATGAATTGGTTATTGGTGATATTTTGTAACTTGGGTAATCTATTTTTTTTTTCAATATGAAAGTTTATATAGAATGTATATATTATTCTATGTGTAGTGTTCTTGTGTGCATTTTTTTCTGTTGCTTAATAATAATGTGGTTTTATTTTGAATAGAAATTAAGTATTGGATTAGGTTACTGTGTTAAGAAAATTTACTTTTCACTCTGTTTTGGCACAATTTTTTTTTGGTTCAATTTTTGTGTTTGATCATGTTTAATATATTTTTTCATATTAAATGGGCTATCTATAACTTATTTGAAATTCAATATAGGGAACATATGTTTCAATTGATTACCTCGTAGTAATGCTCATGGTAGTGGTAGGTATGGTATCAAATAATCTGATATATCTTATACCTTGTTGTTTTTTTTAATTTTACGACTAGCAGTCAATAAAAGAAGTTAGCTTTTATCCCATGATTTCCAATTAGTGTTCTTGTATTAAAATCTAGAACTATTTGACAATACATTTTGTAACTCTAACTAAGCTCTTCGGAAGGTCACGTTTAATCTCAAACATTTTTATTTATTTATATACTACTTGCAATATTTCAAATACTTTCCTTCATACAAACATTATTCTGAGGATTAAACACACAATATTCTTATTGGCAGTTAACAAAATGATGCATGCAAATGTTGTGAAGTTATGCAAGTAATGTGCTTATATACATTTGGCAATTGACTTTTATCTGTATAGATATTTTTTTATTGATAATACTACAGCTTATTAATAACTATAAAAAAAATTAAAATAAAATAAAGATAATAAGGCAGAGGAGGAAGATGTATTTAACTGTGTTGTCTCCACCTATTTATACATAGTTTCTGAAGTTTTCTCATCTTTATGGTTTTATTGTATAGCATCAGGGGAAGCCCTTCGGTCAGGGTCAAAGATCGCAGCTCCGTATGAACGGCTCGCCCTCTCTCTCCTTTCTCCGATGCCCAACGAGCAGGACTTTGCTGTCAACGTATGTACAGTATTGGCAGCGGACCACTCCAATAGACTACCGCTGGGGGCGACTCCACATATCTTAGATTTTCTACTTGCACACGCCGGAGTTTATAATCATTGTAAGTACCAAGTTTCTTGGATATTTTGTTAAACCAATTTTTTTAACTTCCAATACATATAATTCTTCTTTCCATTGATTTGCTAAATCTTATTGCACTCCACAAAATGTAAAAGGTTTCCAGTCTTCAATTGATTCATAGGAAATACTGGGATGAAGAAGTCGGCATCATAACTTTCAATGAGGAGTTTTTATTGGGATCTTGGAATGCCATGTAGTGGTCTTTATATTTTATCTATAATCTTGTGTTATTTGCCTCTATATTGTGTAATGTTGGTGGTGCCTTACGTAATATAGTTGAGTGATTGTGCACAAGTGAAGTGAATCGGAAATAATAGCATGTAGCATGAATTCAGACTTACCGCAAAAACTCCATGTAGAGTTCTAACAAGACAGCCACCATTTTGTTAGTTCATTCAAATAGTCGCAGGAAACTTGTAATATCATGTCAAACTCGACAATGGTAGTAATAATCTAGTAAAAGATTGGTTGCCAAAAATATAATTTAAAAAAACTTTCAATGATTAGCTATTAATTATCATGCCAATCAACCTAGAGGAGACTGGCTCTAAAAGGTAGTTACTGGAACACACTAACATGTGTTTAACGACAGACTTTCAACTTGAGGGCTTTAGATAGCCAGGTGAATGTAGTAAATAATTTCACCGCCAATCTATGGTCTCATCAAGAAGCTTTCCTTTATTGGAAGCTCCGACTCAGTTGCAAGAGATACTGGAAGTTAGTGCAGGCTGTTAAGGTTATCTCTTTAAGGATATGTGAGTTAAAGTCGCTAAACAAATGTTCACCTTTAGTTCTACTAATTTTCAAACCACCATTCTCCAGTTTTTTTTTGTATCATCCTTTTTTTTTTAAAAGCAAGTCTTCGCGACACGATCGGTCGCTCCTACCACGAGGCTCGGGGTCGCTACCCCGATGAATTCTGGCAGATGAGAGCCGGTGGTGGCGGAGCGAAGGAACTCGCTGATGAAACGAAGTTCATGCAGCCCGGTGTGGAACAGCCCGAGCTGATGGTGCAAGCTTTGGCTGCGCAGAACTCGTTGAATGACCGTCTCATGAACGGTGATGAAGAGGAAGATGTTACAGAGAAAATCATTGACGAAGTATGTGAAGTCATTCTTCAGTAATTTTGTAAATACAATATATAAATATCCAGTCCCCTGTCATTTTTTTTACACGATTACCTACGACAATATTCAACTGATCTTCATGAAAGTTGGCATTTATGTATAACTTAGTCCAACTTTTAGTCCAACTGGTCTCAACATTTCTTAAATATAAGTGAAATGATTGTCAATGTTGATTATTGATATTAATTGTAAGTTACATCAGCTTCGAACAGATGGCGCTTTAAATTAGTTTGTTCTCGTAAAACTATAGGACCGACTGTTATATGAGTCTTATAGATGGTCCCACGTTTTAATTTTGATTATTTTTTTTCAACTCCAGTTATTTATGATGCAGGTGTCTTATTTAATTCAGCATATAATAACTGAGCCACAATAACGCGTAGCGGTTCAGCTAGTAATATTATATAATGATATACTCGAAGACAAAAATGGAAAATATTTACTTTGTAGAGAAAATTTATATATTCTTACGATCATGATTCTCTTGCAGATATCTTCTTTTACATTATTGTATATTATATAGATCTTATATATGCTTTAATGGGGTGAAAGGAACTGTCGTCAGTCGTAATATAGTTTGCTTATGTACGTAACGAAGTTGAAGTATGGAAATCTCTAGAAAGTAGTTAAAAATTGATTTATGACAACAATAAGTTCAAGGGGACATTGTCGTGCTATGCTTATAATTTATGTGTATTTAAAATACTTAGAACGATAAGGTTTTAACATATGCGTATTTCCTTTTTTTTTTTTTTCTCGAAATGACTACGCTATTGACCCATCAAGGTCTTAACAGCTTCACCGGACTACGATGCGTATTTCCGCGCATCGATGAGTCACCACGTATAATTTTTGTACGAAATTATAAAATGTTCCAGATGATTGTTCGATGTTTAGAAATGGTGCATGTTTCTGCATGTCATTATGTTTCGAATTAATTGATCAGAATAACTTAGTACTTCTATTGCACTCAATTTTAATAATTTTAATTCATATATATTTAGGAAGTTTTAGAAGATTGGGTGACGGAGCCGTCAGATGAGAGTCAACTGTTCGCACCAGAACTCCCAGGTGGTGCATCTTGTGTTTACACCCAACGGGTGTTGCAAATAGCATCTATAGTAAGATCGCTCTCCTTTCACGAGGAAAATGTGCAATACTTGGCCAAGAACACTACTCTTATCAGGTAAAAATATCGTTATAAAAAAATTAGGCAGTTTTATTTATTTTAATTAAAAAAAAAAATTATATGTCAATAGTTAATGTACATTTTAGATTCCTGGTCCTCTGCGCTAACAGCTGGGTGGGCACATTAAGGCAGTCTGGATTGGATACTCTTGGGAATATATCAACAGAACTTATAATAAAGGTAAACAAGTCATGTAATTGTAAGTGATCGTCTAGTAATCTAAATGGACCACAAATGAACAAAAAAAAAATAACATTTTTTTTTATTGATAACAATAAAGCTGAATTTATTAAATGAAAAAAAAAATCGTTTTCAACCAAAGGATAGGAAATAAAATGAAAAAGTGGCACTAAAAGAGATAAACATTTGTACATCTATGTGATTTAACATGCGAGAGAATGAGATAGAAGACATTATACATTGTTTCTTATATTTGCAGTCTTGTCATTATATATTGCACAGTCTAATACTAGCTCTTGTCCGAGTGTTGTACCTTTTTTTTTATCGAAGCACGACATAGTGACTGCACTATGCCTGATGTTAAGCATAGTACAATCCAAAAACATCGGCAACCACCGAGAGACAGATTATCCATCGCCGGTCGCCGCTGTCAGCCTGGCCATAATGACGAAAGTCACCCGGTACTGGATATGCACAGGCTGATCCCGAAACGCGACGCGCACAAACGAGTCACTATGACGGACTTTTTCGCCATATGCGTGGTGGTTGCGACCCAGTCGGGCTGTAAAACCCTACCACCCCGCTTTCGCCATTGCCTCGTTCGTTATTCAGCAGGGTGCACCACGTGCAGGTGAGGTTGGCTTGGGTGTCTCAAGTCTTAAGATGTTACTCGACACCCCTTCCACCCCAAAATACCTGTGTATGTTGTGTGTAACGCTACATATTAAGAAGTCTTGAGAAATGGTGTCATAATCACCGTGTTTTTTTTACTACGCGTTTCGTTTATATGAACATTTTGTTATTTTTAAATATTTTATTTCTACTCTGTATGGTTTTAATTTTTTTTTTTTATAAATTCGTAGTAACGAAGAAAATCTGATTAAATCCTCCCTTTACAGTGCAATAAAACAGTGCAACTGAACAATTGAAGGTCAATCTGTCACTTTCGTAAATACTGTTTAAAATCGTCATACCATTCTCTGTTTCACTCGTTCCTTCACATTTTTATATGGGGATCTAAAATTTTCATTCTTCCGTGTACGAATTTTCAAACATTTTCTTTAATAGAAACGATTGGCCATATATAATACACTATACCGGGTGACTGGTTGAACGCTCGCAATTTTCAAGGACATGATACTTCATGGTCACATTTAAGATATGAAATATGTTATATATATATATATATATATATATATATATATATGTAATGTATCTAAAAGTCCTGACTATTATACAGGCAATTAAAAAAAAAATTAGTCGATATTCAAATAGTCATTCTGAAGTTCTGAAGTTCTGGTTCTGAAGTTTCATGGGCTTACGTAAGTTTGACTATTGATTGTTACTTATATCGATGATTAAATTACACCCGATTATGCCTCCCACGGCAGCGGCTCAAGCCTAGGTTCTATCCCTCGGTAGGGAGCCCTTGAGTGCGTTGCTTGCGCGATACGGTGACACACAAATATACATCACTGCTACAACACTACACGATCACCCCCACACACGTGCACGCCTACACGCTTACACATGACAATGGAAGGGTTTACTCTTTTCCCTTATCGAACTGAAAAACTCTCAATTTTCCGATAATAAATATATGGAGGAGTTGTTGAGGCGTGTATGCTTGGTACACATATACGTTTCAACAACTCATACATATATGAATAGTTAGCTAGGTTAGCTAAGATGGGTCGCGATTTTATATGCAACAAACAGGCAACAACCAAGCCGAGGTGTACCGAGCACCCTTGAGCGGGTTGCTAAAATTAATCAGCCGAGTGCCTTAAACGCTCGCCTTAGTAGTCCGGTGAAGCTGTTAAG
This sequence comes from Antheraea mylitta, assembly GCA_014332785.1. NCBI lineage: Eukaryota > Metazoa > Arthropoda > Insecta > Lepidoptera > Saturniidae > Antheraea > Antheraea mylitta. The sequence goes on from JACEII010000522.1 coordinate 18,229, forward strand.
AGCTTGCAGGGTCAATAGCGTAGTCATTTCGAGAAAAAAAAATGATTAAATTAGAGTGACTAATAAATATCGGTTAATTTATAGGATCCTGCGACCTGTCTGATATCGAGACACGTGTTATCTACGATACAGTCGGCGCTGGTCTCCCAGGACCGGGCAAGGGTACTCGCAGCTCTTGAGTTGCTGAATAAGCTCGCTCAGAATGAAGCCAACGAGGACGCCCTCTTAAAAGCGCTTGAAGCTAAGGTAATTAAATTTTTTTCCTATACACTTTTCATTTTCCTGTCCATGGTTTTTTTTAGATTAATGTAGCTTTAACCCATCTCTCGAAATCAAGTTTTTTTTTTAATATATTGTCACTTTATGTCCTTCGCTATATGTATAATAGTGTCTATGCAAAATTTCATCGACAAGTGATTGAGTAGTTTGGGGCTTATCACTAATTAGTTAAAGGTGATTTTGACGATTTTCGATCACCCTATCCTAAGTAATCTATACATATACAAATAATGTAAATTAAAAATATCTGTACTTTTTAGATATTTGTAAAAAAATTTTGAGGGTATCTAAAAATAAGTA
>JACEII010000523.1:0-19828 GCA_014332785.1 Antheraea mylitta
CGTTTCTTACTCAGTACTCGGGAGCCACTTCTATTCTGACTCGCTTCAGGAGTGCGGCCTTCTTGGAGACTTTTATAGAATAGAAAACTACTACCTCTACTATAAATACTACCACATTACATAAAAAAACTTTTACCTAGATTTTATGGTTCCATTCTTATAGATTTGGCTGTATTGAATTATATAAATTGATTGTTCCAACAAAAATAAAATTATAGTGGTACCTGAGGCAACTAAAAATTTCCGGTATGAATAAAACAAATGCTACTTTTTGGCATAGGAGGCAAATGAACAGGCGGCTCACCTGATGTTAAGTGATCACCGCCGTCTATAGGCACTAGCAGCACCAGGGGAGCCGAAACTGCGTTGCCTATCTGTGTTGGGTTGGGAATGAGGGAGGGGAAGGAGGAAGGGGAGGTGGACCTCCGGTGGTCTCACTGGCCGAACGAAACGCAACAATGCCAGCACTGTTACTTCACGTCGGTTTCCTGTGGTTCGGGTGGTATTACCCCGGATGAGCCGACCCATACATGCTGAAGCCAATAATAGCTTCAGCGTGGCTCTATCACCTACAAAAAACTGCAATTTAAATCCAAAGAAATCTAGTTTCAAACGTCGTATTACCTCTTAATTACTACAAGTGGACAGTTTCTTTGTACTCAGGTGAAGCTGTTAAGACCTTGCTAGGTCAATAGCGTAGTCAATTCGAAAAAGGATAGTTCCTTAAATTTTTAGCGCATCCTATTTATCAATTTAAATAAGACATATTACATTTTAAAAGTATTTTAATGCACTTATACAAATGTTACATTTTATATACATGTAAATTCGACAAGTAATGATGTGCAGTAATTCCATGAGTTAAATATTTATTAAACCAGTGGCAAAAAGCATTCAAGCAAGTGATGATAGTCGACTAACAGACGTTTGATATCGTGACCTCCTTTCGTTCATTGCGTGTGGTTGTTCTCCAGTTTATCACAATATTATTTTCTATTTCATTTTATGCATACACTAATGAACCAATATACCTTCATTTCTTTCTAACAACATTCACTAGACAGAGAAGAATTATCGGTGTTAAATTTTTTAAAGTTTTATTAAGGCCGTTAGTATTTTAATGTCGAAGTAGATTAACGGATTGACTTTGAGATATACATATTACTAAATTCTTACCGTGACGTCGTCCGTGTGGAATAGTTACTTTGGGCTAGTGCAAAAAAATACACTTTGAAACATTCTCCATTGGTGCTCCACTCCTATTGGTCTTAGCGGGATGATATATAGTCTATTGCCTTCCTCGATGAATGAGCTATCTAACATTGAAATAATTTTCAAATCGGACCAGTAGTTACTGAGGTTAGTGCGTTGAGACAAAGAAACTCTTCAGCTTTTTAGTACTAGTATAGATAGACATAAAAATATTCAATGACCACTTTTGTAATCACTAAAGGAAGCGCCTAGCGAACCAAATAAAGCAGTAGAATAAAATCATAACCTAATTAGATAGAAGCGCAACAAGCGGTTGTAATAGGAAGACACGGTGCCAGTATATAGGTCGAGCTACTGGCCTCATGCCAGGAGTTAGTCACCGGGTGTGTGGCCAACGCGTGACGATATCATTAAAGGTTAAGTCTGGTACGTGATGTGGATGGACATTTAGTGACATCTTTGTATTTTTTCAGAAAGAGAATAAGGTCGAATGAAATCTTGACGTCAATATTTGTTCACCTTCACAACCAATCATTCATAAGGATGTCATTTAGAACTAATTTGTGTGGACTTTGCCTTTATATTCCTAAAATAGAAAATGTATTAATTAATATGAGTATATTTTACTTACATGTTTTTATATGTAGGTACTATTAATCCTCTTTCGAAAAAACCTTGGTGATTTGTTTTGCTCAGCCCCACCAAGCTTTGCAATATACTTTACAATAGGTGGTGTTTCGTTTTGAAGATAACGGTAACAAACTCACGGGTACCAAAGCTAATATACTCAAATCAGAAATTTTCCATGTTGCGAAGCGTATAACATAAAAATTACCGAACAAATTGAAATTAGTGTTCAAATTCATATAAAGTTGAATAGGGGTTAAGTAGTACCTAATGGTACAATTACTATTCAAGAAATAAGTATAGTTTAGCTATTCAAATAAAATAGGTATCTAACACCCGTGGATCATCAAAAGCGTTTTCACGTCAACAAGTCAGTACCAGCTACTTTTTAAAAACAGACACACATCTTCAGGTGTGATAGAAATCTAAGACTCGGGAGAGGTTAATCACAGCGGTCATGTTTAAGGTCGCTGAAATAAAATCAGATAAACTGGGTGCTTGTTTTTCAGTAACTCTTTATAAATAGTATTCTCAAAAGCCTCTATATAAACCAATTTGAATTAAAACAGTGTTATATATTTTTTATTAAAATTATAAGTCTCTTTCAGACAAAATATATTTAAGGATTAACCTTAAGTTTGCACACTAAAAATCTAAAATATCCGAACAAATAACATGAAGCATCTGTGTGTATTTTTAAGCATGAAGCTAACTTTTAAAATGGATTAAATATTTTTAATATTAACTAGTAAAAAAAAAAAACAAAAATGTATACATCATAGTTTTGTCTTCCAATTATTTATTTAAAAAAAAATTGTATTCCATACATTCCCATTTAATTTGAGGTTTCAATTGAAATGTATGTGTTATGAATGGCTTGCTATTGAATTTCAGCTGAAAGTGGCCAGTTATATGGCACTGTGCGTGTTGTGGAAAGACTGGATGGCGTCACAGTTCACGCACACAAAGCCGTGTGGGCGGGGCGTCGCGTGCGCAGCCGACAACTGCCCGGCGCCCCAATGTACAGTCACCGATAAAACCTATCAAGTTTCCTTAAAACTTATCTCAAATATTATAATATTTTTAATCGCGAATTAATTAGGCCCTAACAAATCGCTACGAACATTATTAATGAGCAAGTCGAATACACACGGGATCAATCTACTGATACGGTCAAATACCCAGGCAATACGGGCACACGTACAATCATATCTATTTTTTGTGGCTTTGAAATTTACAGTTCAGAAAAACCAATGATGGGGTTCGTACGTGTCATGACATAAACAACTTCTTTGTTGTTTTTAATATTATTCTTTATTGAGATGATATATTTACTACATGCGATCTACATTAAAGGGCTAATATAACTACAGTCCTTGTCAGTCTTTTTGGCTGTTCTGAATATAGTGGTAAGTTCAGGATTTTACATCAAGAATTTTATACAAAATAAAGTCGAATATTATTATGTATTTATAAAATTGAGGTTTTTTGTCCTTAAGCTATCTTGATGTTGTACATATAATATAATACGTATATATAAATTTGTGTACTGCACAATTATATTCAGAGCGGGCAAAAAGTTTGCAGAGGACTGTAAAGTATTCAATTGAACAAGGAACAATACTATATTGGTAGAAATGAGTTCGCAAATCATCAATTATCTTTTAATAATTTTTATTCTGCATTTGTAGATTTCCTTATTATAGGTACTTTAATTTAACCGATTAATTTACATTGATTATGGATAATTAATCAATCAAATTTACCGATTTTTTGTATAAATAAAATTTGGTAAAACAAAAGGGTAATAAGTTGAAAGCAAGTTTAAAACTGAGAAATATTAGTTGAAAAGAGTCAAATGTATATTTTAAATTTAAAATGTTTTGTATTCGAGCATATAGTTAGTGAGCCAGCGCACGCCATATACGGGGCGCGTCGTCCCCCTCCGACGCCGCCCGCCCTCAACGCGTGTTTGGCTCACGTTTCGTCATAGATTAAGTCGAAAATATTTTGTTCGAGGCGTATATTTTTCAAAATATCGAGCAATTTTTCAAAAATGATTAGTTTTAATGACAAACATAGTTATTTTTAGAACTACTATTATATTCTAAATTATATTCGCTGTTCGTATTTGTACTAGCTATAAAAATAGCGTACTTCGGAAAATCATATGGTAGTAATCATTAGTAAAAACATAGTCTGTACACGTTAAAAACTATTTGTTTTAATTTTAATTGATCATGGTTATAAAATTATCAAAATAATATATTAAAAACAGGGTATGTCGTAAAGACGCTCAATAGAAATGAATTTTTTTATTACAAGGAAACACCCTAATAATAAAAAATAGAATATAAAACCAACATCGCGTTGTGTTTTCAGCTGGTCACCCATTCTAGAACTGACCGCGCCTGACGTTCCTTGAACTTCGGTGATGGGACTAGAGCCGGTGTTTTAAACACTCTACCCAACATTGTTTACTACCACTATATTTTGTCACGCGAGTTCTTCATTCTTCATTTCTTGGCAGTTGTCAAATAAAGAAGCGCTATGGGATATCTACTATCAATCACGACAAAATACAATCTTTTATAATCTTTTGATAATAAAACTTTCTATATAATAATCCTTTAAATTATTACCCGGCAAATCTATAATAATAGTTATATCTATAACTTTTGTTTCAAGAAAACCACCCGGGATTAGATTGCAAAGACAATAACGACGTCAAAGTCCAAAGAAACTCGTATTAGTTGCAGAATTTCTTTATTCTTTTCTCTAATGATTGCCGTCACGGGTTGTTTTAAAGTGAAAATTAATTATACCTACTTCCACGTCTACTTTCATCAAACAATCAATGATCTGGCGCGTGTTTGTTTACTCGCCAGCCGTGATGCATTTGTTTTTTCTCAACGTGCGGTCTAGTGACTTGGCTCTCATGATGTACGTTTAGACTTTGATTTATTTGGGACATTCGACATGTAGAAAAACTGTTACATCTCTATAACAAAATATATTGTGGAATACTTTTATTTTTCTAATACTCGCTGTGCGTTGTTTGTCATCTCAAAAATTGAAAGCAAAAATATAATTTACTTGTAAACAATGTTATATGCTTGCGTTCCCATGTCTGCAAATGCACACCACACCGTTTACCTAATTTATTAATGTTAAGAAAACAGGTCGCTGAATAGGCAGTGGTTATGAAAATCGTAGTTTCTTAAAACTTCGACATTTTGATAATAACATTTTTTTTAACATGAACTAAGCTTCTAAAAAGAAAATTAAAAACAAATCACCAATATATATCCAGTAGCTATTATTTAATGCACGTACAATACCAGATATATGTGGTTTTATTAAGATATATAATAAAATACCCTTTATGTTTGAGATTGATAAACTCTAACACGATTTGAATATTCACTATGAATGTTTGCGAAGCTTTTCTACATGCAAATTGTTTTTATGCATCCATTTTACTAGTTTATTTATTACTATGTAAATCTGCATCATATTAATTTCCATGCCGTTTGGTGAAATGATCTTTATGCGTAAGCCGCTGTGAATGCAGAATACGAGTATATCGACGCCCACTGTTTATATGTATTATATTCACTCCTACGTCATTTATTACGTATTTCGTCTTTGGATATTGAAAATATAGAGAAACTATTATTATATCTCATTCTTAAAAGTTAATCTATTTTAACATCAGGGAATAGATATATGTTATTTAGTAAGATTTAGTAACAGTATTCCGCGTAATCTGCGACCACCATACTATCTCTTTTAGTTTGTAGTGTTTCTTGTAGTTCGGTGAAGCTGGGAAGGCCTTAAAAAGCCAATAGCGTAGTCAGTTCGAGGAAAAAAAACTAGTGTTTCGGAATCAACCATTATCTATCCAAATACCAAGGAGGGTAGCGTTCAAATCAAACCATAAATACTTTATTCAATTTTAAACCTAAGAACGCCTTCTTATTATGAACGTCAAACTATCACCGGTTCGGAAAACAGCACAGTCATCGAGAACAACTAGCAAGGAACTCCATCGGATGTGATATTTGCCACGGGTGAGCGCGTTGCAGTTAGTACGAAACCTTTTTAAAGAAAGTATTTAATATGTATTTAACTTTTTTCTAATAACAGCGCCAGTGTTTCAAATAATAATGCCAAATAAAATATAAAAACAGGCATTAAACTAAAACTTGCCTTATTTGTTTTAAAAATATATGGAATTATTTATGAAAATTAACGGTTAAGACTTCCTTGCTCGATATGGAACTGCATGGATAATTTGTTATTACTCCGGCACGTTGCACTGCCGGTCTAGCCGTTTGTTTTACACTGGTTTACTGTTACCGTAAACACTTCGTTTGTTTGTATAAATTAAAATTAGAACTTGAATATTGAATGACATATATTAATTACCGATCGGAATAACTCAGAATATTCTTTAGGTAAACTTAGTTGATACTCTGACGAAGAAATGAAATAAATAACTGAAATAAAAAAAGGCGAGACTGTCATGAAAACTATGAAAACTAAAAATAATGGAATAACTGTGTCCTTATTTGAACTTTTGAATCAATTACAGTATAATTTATTAAAATTCCATAGTTTGTAAATTGAAATTATAAAAATTAATTTTGTAGTGGTAGAGCCTCGCTGGAGCTATTACTGGTTTCAGCATGAATGGGTCGGCTCGATCGGGGTAGTACCACCCTCTCGCAGAAAACCGATGTGAAGTAACAGTGCTTGCATTGTTGCGTTTCGTTCGGTCAGTGAGAGCGTCAGAGGCCCACCTCTCCTCACCTTCACTCTATTCTTTTTACTTTCTCACCTCCACTCTCATCCTCCCGAACACAGGCTGGCAACGCACTTGCGACTCTCCTGGTATTGCCTATGAGCGGTGGTGATCATTTAACATCATCTTACCCACCTGTTCGTTTACCTCCTATGATATAAAAAAAAGTTTTTTACCTCCATTGGTAATCCGAAGAATAATTATATACAGTATATTGATAAATCGCACATACAATTATAATGGGCTGAATAAGCTCAATTGAAATATAAATATTACATGTACACAGGCTTCTGTACTACATACGTTGTTAGTCTGACGCAAGCGCAAACGTCGCAAGCCTCCGAGGTCATCTCTGACGCGTATTCACAAGTTGCCCCCCAACAAAAAATCGTTCAAAGCGACAAAAGAAGTTTCCTATACGCCTTTAAGAACCAAGTCCTCCTTGATGCACGGCTACGTGTATCTATTTTCAATACTCCGCGAATTGTATTAATTTTTAAAACACTGACTATCGTTTATATTTAAAAAGTAAACGTTACTTTATCTTAGATAAGCCCTTACCCATAATTACTTTGGACTAACGCTAACACGCAGCGGAAGCTCTCAAGAGGAAGAAAAATCCCGATCTTGAAATATTTTTCATTGGTGCTCCACTTCAATTAGTCTTAGCATGATAATATATAGCCTATAATCTTCTTCGATGAAGGAGCTAGATAACACTAAAAGATTTTTTTTATCGGACTAGTAGTTCCTGAGATTACCCCCTACAACGTCACAAACTTACAAACTTTACCTCTTTATAATATTAGTATAGGCTAGTATATGCCAAGATGGTAAAATGCATCACTATAAAAGTTTACATATACAAGTGTATCTACAATAGAAGGCGCTGCAGTACATCGACTTCTGTACCGTTCAGTTAATCACCAGAAAAATTGGTAAAAAACATGTTCGTTTTGTTGTTAATTAACTATCTCTCACAACAAATAATAACAAAAACAAATGCACGCGATACCGAATATTTATTTGGTAATATTGTAAAGACGAAAGTCACTTTGTATTTTTATTAGTTTTACACACCTAAATTTGTGTACTATTCGCGACGATATTTCACATACAATTAGCCTAAAATCTTAAACACAGATTACATTCCGTCTGGAAATACAGATAGCCAGAAAATATTAAATATCTTATGAAAATATATGAAGAATGTTAAGAATAAAACAAAATACTAAATTACTAACAAGTTGTTAACGTTTTTATATATATACATTTTTTTACGATTATATCAAACGAAAAAGATAAGCATTGTAGTTGTGTTATTTTGAATGCCATTTCTAGATTGATCTAGCGTATTTTCGACATTCTACTACGTCGTCAAAAGAAGAAAAGGTTTGATGAATTTACAACTATTACAAAAAAAAACTATGCGTCAATTATTCTAAATATACTTTCGAACATATCACAGGATTGTTCGTATATAGATTTTGGTAAATTTAGTGCTTTGTAAATTTTCTCCTTTCGTTTATGTAACTTGTTTACAAAAAAATGAGTAAAAATAATAACATATTATCTTTAGCAAGACTATTACTGTATTATAAGAAATATAGCATTTAATAATAACACTCGTTGCGTGTGCGTGTAACATGATATGCGTACGCCCATTCCATATATGGCAGTAATAGAAGTCGACGTCCAATAGCAAACAGTAGACTTCCCGCCCAATGTTTTGTTGCAGAATGAACGCCGTTTCATAAAACAATCTTAATGCTTACAATATGTATTTAGATAAACACTAATACTTGTTATATAAAATATAGGTAATAAGAAAATGGAAATGTAAAATTTTATAATATTTTCGAATGTTTTTAAGCCCACTGTAGTGGTTATGTCATCCAGGACAGAAAGATAAATTGTCATCGCTTCTATATATGAATACGCGAAGAAAAAAATGTACCCATTTTAAGGTACATTGCGCGGAAGGGGCGTGAGATTTGTCACAGTTGAAGTTCACATCTAGAAAAGAATTAAAGAAGAATAAAAATGTAATGTAATATGCGTTAGAAATAAATAAAATTAAATAGACGAAAACATTTATTGTCTTAGTTCATACAGATTACTTAGTGTTTAAATACATAATAATCAAACATCAGTATCTTCTAGTCTGAGGCCAAAGTCATTTTAATTAGAGGAGACACTAAATACTTTATTTATTATATATATATTTTTAATATATGTATATTTGTTAAATAAATCGTAAATGCAAATAAAAATTAATTCATACTTACTTATTTATAAATGCTCGCAGATAACGTAATAGAGCAAGACTAAACATATGACAAAAGAGTCAAATATTTACATCGTGAAAAGTTTGAAAAAGAAAACTACGGTTGAGCAACTATTTGGAAATTTGAAAACATGTATTGTATGTCATTGTATAAGAGGTGCAAATTATTTGTTGGTTCTGTACTAAGCCAATAACTTAATTTGAGTGATAAGAACAAAACAGGCAAATTAGGTAGGCGTTAATAATTGGAAGATTTAAAAATAATTAGAACAATCGAATTTTTTATGAACTACACACATCAAAAAAGTCTAAGCAACATGCGTGATATTACAAATTTTACCATTTATATTAATTAATTTCTAATTATTTACTCAAACAAAGTGCGTAGGTAAGTAAACTTTTTTGTTATTGATGACATTCTGGCTGGTTGTAAAAAAAAATTTGATTATGTTTTGTTTTTCCATAAAATTCAGATGACTACGAATTTGTTTGAATTTAAGTGCGTTTTAATTGCTACGTTTAGTCTTGATCTTATAATTTTACCAACCATTTAAATAAAGTTAGCGACAAAATTTAATTATTAAATATTCTTTACGTCATGAAGCGACGTCATTTGATGGCCGATGAAATGCAAAGAGCTGTAGGGATGTTGCAAGCGGGAAGTAATTAATCTCAGGTATCTCGATATTTTGGCATTCATAGAAGTGTTATTTGTCGTCTTTGGCAGCGCTACAATAATACAGGAGAATCCGCTGAACAGCATCCAGGCCGTAAAAGGAGTACAACCACTCGGCAAGACCGGTACATACAAGGCTGCAAGATGCCAGCCGATGTTAACCGCTGGAGAGATGAGTTTGAGGCTATAAATTTCAAGTGGTGTTGATGTAAGTCCTCAAACTGTGCATAATCGACTGCATGAGTACGGCCTATGAGTTCGACGCCCAATCAGGTGCCCACCGATACGTCACGGGAATCGCGCTCGTCGATATGAATGGTGTAGAGAACGCATAACATGGACCCAGGAACAATGGGATAAAATTATGTTTTCCGATGAGTCGCGATTCGGGTTTAAGCCTGATACAAGAAGGGTGCGAGTGTATCGTTGGCCCGGAAATACTGAAAGGCTCAGGTGCGTTCAGGAAGTTCATCCATACAGCGGCTCAACAGTTATGTTATGGGCGGGTATTATGAAGAACAGGCGAACTGAGCTCGTTTTTGTAAATGGAAACATGAATGCTGAAAATTACATTGAGGATATTCTCAGACCTTATGTCTACCCATTTGCACAAACCTTTGGCTCCGATTTTAGGTTAATGCATGACAATGCGCGTTCACATACAGCTCGGCGAACCAGTGAATACTTTGCAACGGAGAACATCCGGGTATTGCCCTGGCCTGCACAATCGCCAGATCTCAACCCCATCGAGCACGCATGGGACAAGCTCCAGAGACGTGTTTTGAAGGACTTGGACGGAGCGACAACAACCCAACAGCTGAAGGATTTGCTACAATTCCATTGGGAGCGAATACCGCAAGATGACATAAACAGTCTCATTAATTCAATGAATAATCGTTGCCGACAAGTTCTGAATAGCAGAGGAGACCATACTTTGTATTAAATTGTTCTATTCTTTCACAATAAATACATTTTCTTTAGAAATTTCATTTTGTAAAAAAAAGTTTAGTTTCTTATGTATCTTAGTTTCTACAGTATATTCTAATATTGTTCATTTCTGTTATTAAAAGAACTTATAAAGACAACAGCTGTTATTTTTACATCATAGAACCCTAAAGATATTATTTTAAAAATAAAATACAACGTTATAATGTGAAGAACCATCCTAAAATTTAAATTAGTACATGTTGCTTAGACTTTTTTGATGAGTGTATATCTATTACGATAAGGTCAACTCAATTAAAAAACGGGACGGTCTTGAAATAAATTTTCTTAGAGCGCTAAATTTAATTCGCAATAAAGCTATCATTTAAGTAACTTTTTTTTCTGTAAATAGAACTCTATTCTAATCTATTATTTTACTACTATAAGTGTAAAGAAGTTTAACGATGTAAATAACCTTGAACAGCGCAAGGATGTTTTCACCGGTACAGCTGCGTGGATGCGGGGGTACATCTCACACCACTGGGTGCACCCAGACACCCCTATCTCCCGGGTCGACACTTGTTGATCGAGAGCCCGGAAAGTTGGGTACGCGTTGAGCATTCATGTTTTGTGGCATTCGATAACATATTTCTTTTATAAGTGCGTATCTATCTCAAACAAAGAATATGATGAAAAATACTTGTACTTCAAAATATAGTGACTTTTAGATATAATTATAAGTATAATACTCTAAATAATAAAAAATATTAAATTAAATAATAATAAAAATCATCCAATATACTTAATTATGTATATATAGGCGCGCGACCATGTTGCCATCTGGTTTCAATGTAGTACGTGACAATTAAATCAAAGCTTCATTATTTATAGTGCCATCTATCAGCTAATTCAATACCACAGGTAATATTATTAGCAACTCTTTGTTATACAGTAAATAAAATATATAAAAATACGAAAAGTTAACAATAATAAGTAATGAATCAGATTAATTGTGATTGAACTGAAGTTTTGGTTATGTTTAATTGATATCCTAACCTGATGGTACAGAAACGTGACGCCATATTGCCGTAAATGACTTCCGTCGCATTGTCGTCCAGTTACCTCCTAGTCACGCATAAAGTAGTTATACTTGAAAACATTGCGTGTATCAGTGTGTACACGCGGAGGAAGTGAAACTTATTTGGGTTATACGTGTTACATTATATAAGCATATATGAGAATTCTCATATATAAAGTCCCATACTATAAGTACTTAATTATACATCTACTCATATACATTCGATCCAGACAGACACTTGTACAGTCACATACCCAACATTTAACTATTTATATGTATATTATTAGAAAATTCTTATAATTTTCATAAATTATACTAATAAATATTCTTGTAATTGTACATAATTAATGTAAACTATACTCATAGTTTTACAAAAATACACTAAGTAATGTAGTAGATAAGGACATCACTACGATGAGGTAACAACTATAATTTCGTCGCCGCAAGTAGAGATACCTAGTTTTTACTAATTTAGTATGACATAATTGTAAACGTAATCAATCACTATATGTACATCGTCATTTCTTTAGCAGTGAACGCGGACCTAGGAACAATTTAAGTTCAAGAATAACAACTACCACAAGGAATTTTCCTTCACAACTGCTGACTATGGGCAGTTATAAACTAGTAATAACAAAGCTTTAGATTCTGTTGCAATATCTGTATGAGATTTCTATAAATTTGCAACAAATTATTCATCAAAACAGTGCCTATACATTTCAACAATAGATTTAAAGTTGCTGCAGCCAAAGTATTTTCATAACAAAGTATGGTTACATTAAAAAACGTAGTTATAACCAAAGCAGTAATGAATGCAATGAACTGTTATTAATTCCGATTTGATATCATTTAATGAATAACCTACAAGTAAGAACCCCATTCGTAGTAAGTAGTAGTAAATTACAAAGCTAATCTGTCACAATAAATATACAATAAGCGGTATCGCCGCTTTAATCGTCAAATGACTTGTCATTTCCATAATAAAATAGACAGGAAAACAATATATGCAACAACATGCCGCTTTGATATATCGGACATCAAAGTATTCCCATACTTTGTCTCTGTTATAGTGAGCCATCGTAGACAGCACTGTATGAAGGAATAATACTTATAATCCACAAGTGTTCACTTGTGATTTGAAAGTGATAATTTTGAGGACCATAAAGGTAAAACTTATAAATATTATAGTGAGCGTTAATTTTCCTTCTGCATAGAATTGAGATTGGTCGCTACGTCTCACCGTAACAAAAAATGTTTGTTATATATTCGTGTGAAGTATACCTAAAACAGTTGAATCTGAAAGGAGTAACAGAGAAAGCGAAATATTATAAAAAAAAATTAAACACTGCGTTCTTGGTTGACGATTGAACCTGACGTTGACACTGCTGGTATCTAACTGTAAAATATAAAAAAATATAATTAATTAAATATTTGTTGCAGATTAACGTGTAATGACCACAATCGATTATACGTGTTTCGCTCCGTCACGGAGCATCCTCAGATCGATGTTTACTTACTCATTTTTCGCTCTGTCTTGCTTTTAACTTATTCAAGTATATCAGGTAAATAAAATAAGACGGTTTTTGATGCCGTGAGACGTAGTAGCGGTGAATCAATTCCACGTGTAAATGCAAACTAACGTACACTATAATATTTAAAATTAAAGCTTATATTCAGGTACTTTGCAGTCAGGTCATTAACCTCTGTTTTTGATAGCCACTCGTGTTTACAAAGCGGCTTTCGGTAATCTACTGGAGTGTTTGCCGACAAAGAGGACGCTGCTGGCGGTCGACGGACGGCGCCAGCGCACCTGATCCTCTCGACTTCATATAGGTACTTAGCTTTAAGTGTGGCTTTTCAAATGTCAAGGGTACAGTCGTTATCTTGTTTCCTGTAATTGAATATGGACGTCATAATAACAGTCATGTTGCTTGTTCTTTCGTTGCTTACGGTAGTGTAACTAGGATAAGCTTAGATCTCAACATGTTCAGTTAGAATTGACTTTAAATGTGGAAAGTGAAGTTTCTCATCACTTGTTGACATTAACTGTTTTTTTTTGTTTTTTCCAACAATTTAGATGTAGTTTTGATATTTAGAAATTCATGCAAGTAAAGGACTACATAAAATAATAAATCAATTTAATTTTCAATATTCGTAATGCACTCTACTGTTATATAAACCGTAAGATCGATTAAATATTTACAGTCGACAAGCTTACGTATGGGGTCTATAAATAATTGCATAAACCATTGTTTATGAAAAAGGTACAAAAATATAGTAAAATACAAGAAAATATAGAACCCCTTCTTTAAATATATCGTAAGAATAAAACGATAGCTGATATTGCTAAATATCGGCTTGAAAGCGGTAATTTGGATTATTTACCAACATTAACTAAACCTTTCTAAAAGTAATCACACAATTACCTAAAAAAAAACGATTTTGAAATATTCTTCATTGGTGCTCCGCTCCTATCGGCCCTAGCCTGATGATAACCTATAGCTTTCTTCGATAAATGAGCTATTTAACACTGAAAGTATTTTTAAAATCGAACCAATAGTTCCTGATATTAGCGCGTTCAACCTACTAAACAAACAAACCTTCCAATTGTATCATATTAGTATAGAATATTACTCTTCTCTCGTACTTAACTCCAGTCGTCATTTAAATTACAATAACGTTTGATAGAGCGGACAGCTTTTAATGAAACAAAAAAATAGTTACTCCTGGGGATATGATTTATGATTATCTTGCTGAGATATTATTGTGAACTCAGTACTTTAACAGTGATGCGTGGTCATACAAACAGACAGACAGACGTTTCTAAAAATGATTGAAATGTTTTCTATTACTTATTTCTTCTGGACACCTACAAAAATTTTTTTCACGAAAATCGGAAAGTACAGTTTACATTTCCAGTCTTATTATATGTGTAGATTAATGCGAATCGAAATATTTCACTAGATAGAGAGGACAACACAAACTAAGCAAATTATATTTTACCTTGAGAGTATTTTAGAAATAAGACACAGTAACGATGCAATGGATCGTAAGCCAAGTTAATCATGTATAAAAGAATGGCACATTTACTGAACACGCCCACTCGCATCGGGTAAAGGGTTGGGACCTCATGCGCACCTGAACATCGCTGGTGGACGCACGCAATGACCCATAAAACCTTTTCACGGCAGAATCGACACGTTTGTCCGCTTAACCGTATACAATAAACAACTTTAATGACGCTTATTTCTTCGTAATTTTTGCATATACTATATATTTACTGAAGGGTATTTCTTTTACGATGAGAGTAATGAATGGAAAGTTCGCGAATAAAATGTATTTTTATAATTGTTATTATCTAGCGGGCACGGAGGTTGTTGTCCTGCCCTGATAATAAAAATAATAACGGAGACAAATTATATACTAAAATCTTCATCATGAATCAGTCTATTTACTGGTCAGAACCACATGAAAATTCGTTCAGTAGTTTTTGAGTTTATTGGGAACAGACAAACAGACATGACAGAGGACTTTGTTCTATACTATGTAATGATAATATCGGTGTTGCTAATTTATTTTTACTTTCTGCATATACTAGCTATATAGCTTCTGCCTGCGACTTCGTCCGCGTGAAATAATTATTTTGTGCTACCGCTAACTTTAACTCACGACTTTATTTACGTAGGTGAATATATTTTTAAATACCTACGTTAATCCTGATTTTTAAACATTCTTCATTGTTGCTTCGCTCGTATTGCCCTTAACGTATAGCCTTCATCGATAAATGAGCTATCTAACACTTGAAGATTTTTTTTAAATCGTACTAATAATTCCTGAGATTAGTGGGTTCAAGCGATATGTGTGGAAACACATAATCGTTATGCGTTGCGAAATACCGAGATGCGTAACAATAAATTTAGCGCGCTATCTGGTCCAGGGGTTTTTTTACACAAATCAAAGAGGCGTGGAAACATTAATTTAGGGTTATTATCCGAAAGGCATAGGTGTGCGTATGTTTATTTTGCGCCTTTATCGGAATTAATTTTAACATTAGTTTTCAGCGCGACATGTAGCCGAAGTTTACTTACGCAGCAGGTATGGGACTTGCACCAGATTAGAGTTTATTCTTCTGCGACAATTTGCAGTTAGACTAAAATAAAATCTCAAGATCTTGCAGTGTAAAATGTGCAAGAAGCAATTATATGCCTATTTAATAGCACTCGATGGGCATTATTTAGGCTTGTATTCGTACTGCTATAGATGGATAATGCACACTATTCACTCACCTTACAATCCCCTATCCCCTTCATTTCAGTACATTCAGCATTCTTGTTTATCTATACATAAAAACAAGTTAGTATCATTCCAACATCTACAACAGACTGTTGTCCTAAATTATATTATTGTATTTTTATTTTATTTTTAAACCCGAAATCCGTCGAGGTTTTCATCATCAATCATCAATCAAATCATGCTATTTTTTTACGATGCTTTTTTAACATGATAATATTTACTATTAAGTATGAAGCTATATGACTTGATTTATAAGACATCAATTATAATGTAAGTCTATATATAGGGGTCTGCGGACAACTCGAGAAACGTTTGACGTCATAACATAAGTACCGCTGGTACTCAGAGACGCAAAAACACGAGTCGAGTGGTGAAATTCCAGTTAATGATTTAACGTAACTCGAATCGAGATCTGTTTTTCTTGAAAAATAATCTTTAAGGTGTATGAAATTTTTATATAAATGATTTTAATAAAGCCGGTAACGCACTTGTGACTACCCCGGTGACTATGGACGGCGGTGATCACTTATCATCGGGTGACCCGTCTGTTCGTTTGCCTCCTATAATATAAAAAAAAAGTTTTGGTTACTCATCTAGTGTATGTCTGTGTGTTCACTTAGTTCAATGATCCCCAAACTTTTTATTTTCGCAGACCTCCTGTCTTTTGAATTTAACCATAAAACATTTAGTTTGTTAAATAAAAAAAAAATTAAAGGTTATTAATGTAAAGGGGAAAAATAGTTTTAGTGAATGGGTAACAAAAGGCATTAAAAAAAGTAGAGATCAAATATATGATCTTTATTGTAGGAGATCACTAACAAGTAGTGAATCCTTTCATGCTTATGTTAGAAATTATTCTAAAGTTTTTAAACATGTTTATATTGCTGCCAAAGCAAAGTTTTTAGGTAATAAAGTTCACGAATCAAGAAATAAGACCAAGACTGTTTGGCATATCATAAATAAAGAATTAGGTAAAAATAAAATAAATAATAATTCACTTAATCTAAATGTGGACGGAGTACATATTTCAAAAAGTACAGAGGTAGTATCTGTTTTCCAAGATTATTTCACTAATATACCTTTACAAGTAACAAAGGATGTAACATCATCAACCCAGGGTGCCGCAGCTCTTAAAAAGTATGTGTTCACCTATAGATTCAAAATTCAAATTCTTATCTATTTATGCAGGTGAAATAATAAGGACTTTCAAGCAATTAAATTTAAAACACACCGAAGACATATTGGGTAAATCGGTAACAGTAGTACAGTCTTTAATTGTTACTATTTCACCACATTTGGCTAACATATTTAACCAGTGTATAGCAAAAGGAACTTTCCCCAATTTAATGAAAATAAGCAAAGTAGTTCTTTTGTTTAAATCAGGCTGCAGAAGTAGTCTTGGGAATTATAGACCTATTTCTGTACTTCCGTCGTTAAGTAAAGTTTTTGAAAAGATTATGCTCAACCAATTAGTGGACTATTTCAATGTGCATAAGTTTCTGGATGGTCGACAGTTTGGTTTTACGAAATCGAAATCTACTACTGTCGCTGGGGCAACGCTCATAAGCTATATATTGAGTGCCTGGGAGGATTCGCATGATGCAGTTGGTGTGTTCTGCGATCTGTCTAAGGCCTTTGATTGCGTTGACCATAGTACACTTATTCTAAAATTAAAACATTATGGTATTTGTGGAACTTCTCTCGACTCTCGACTCTAGTATCTTATTTAAAAGATCGTTGTCAGAAAGTTAGCATACAAGGGGTAACCTCTGGAGGATCCTTTGTGCGAATTGGCGAACCTCAGGGCTCTATACCAGGGCCGTTCTTGTTCTTAATTTACATAAATGATCTGCCGCTAATGGTCAATAACTGTGCTGACATGGTGCTTTTTGCAGACGATACTTCCATTATATTTAAAGTGAAAAGGACAGATTCAGAGGTTATGCATATAAATAATACTCTAAATGAAATTTCTCATAGGTTTGCATTAAATAACTTAGTGCCACACAAAACAAAATGTATAAGATTTGTTTTGCCTAATGTTCCACGAGTTGATAGCAGCATCAGGATTGAGGAGAATTTTGTAGAGTTAGTTGATAATATTGTATTCTTGGGTATCACACTGGATTTAAAATTACAATGGGGTCCTCAAATTAAACAATTGGCAAGCAAATTAAGTTCTGCTGCATCTGCAGTACACACAATTCGCCAGCTAACTGATATTGCCACTGCTAGGTTAGTCTACTTCGCCTACTTCCGTAGCTTAATGTCTTTAGGGGACAGCAGCTGAGGTAGACACCATATTTTTATTACAAAAACGAGCAGTTAGAGCAATTTACAATATGGGACCTCGTGAAACCTTAAAGACTAAGTTCAAGGAATTCGGTATCTTAACTCTGCCTTCCTAATACATTCTTGATAATTTAATGTATGTCCGAAAGAACCTTGATAAACTGGATTTCGTAAAAGGCCAGCATAGTCTAAATACTAGGAACCGTGACAAACTGGTTATCCCATGTGTTAGACTTAGTAAAATGAGTAATAGTTTTTTTTGGGAAATAGTGTACGGTTCTATAACAAAATTCCAAAGGATATTACCGATTTGCCGAATTGTGAATTAAAGCGCCATGTCAAGCGGGTTTTGGTCTCAAAAGGCTATTATTGAGTGGATTAGTATGTAAACGATAGTGATGTCTGGAATTGACTCATCTCTGTGCCTCCATTAAAAACGTTTCTGTCATGTATGTATGTATGTAATATTATATATATTAAAAAGATAAACCAGATCGAGTTTCTTGCCGGTTCTTCTCGATGACTGGGTTGTTTTCGAAGCGGTGGTAGTTTTTGACGTTCATAAGTGCCTTATTAGGGCCTAAACTGAATAAAGTAATTTTGATTTTAGATATTGTGAATAACATTTCATTTTACTATAGAATTAATAATAATTCAATACCTCTCTCGTTTAAATTAAATTTCAACAAAAGTACCTTCAAAAATAATTGTATTGAGTCTCCCCATAGCCGATCAAGATTTTTCTTCCGATTGCCGGCTGCATGTAGTTATGTAATTCTCTGAATATTAAATTTTATGAAGCTCTTAGTAAAATTCCATAAATATTTCCCTTTTACAAACACACTATAATGTCTTATTATTACATTTATATAAAGTTTTTGTTTTTAACGACCGGCTTAAATGAAATTCACTATTTTTGACTCTATTTGCAACTCGCCGAATCCCAGTTTTCGCCGACATGGACACCTTGAAGTTAAAAACCGACCCCCAGATGCCCATATGGAACACTATGGGAACCTATCCCTTAGTTATCCTAAAGTAAGTAATGGACTTTACCATGGTTTAGATAATTTCTTTCGGAAGATTTACAGCATATAATACAATGTATTGTACTACACATTACTACTAATGTACCTAATCTATACTAATATATAAAGCTGAAGAGTTTGTTTGATTGTTTGTTTGTTTGGTTGAACGCGATAATCTCAAGAACTACAGATCCGATTTAAAAGTTTCTTTTAGTGTTAGATAGCTTATTTATCGAGGATGGCTCTAGGATACATATCATCACGTTAAAATCAAAAGGAGCTGAGCACTAATGAAGAATGTCTCAAAATCGGGCTACTTTGGAAGCTTCCGCTGCGTGTTAATGTCAGTATTATACGCGTTGCCATGGTAACGCGATAACATTCTATTAAAAATATTTTCATGGTTTATTTTGTATTCCTATTCAAAAAGTTTATTCTACGTTAGTTTTGTTTTCGATTTTTAATTATACGTGTTACGTTTATATCGCAAACATTTCTTAAGTTTATTTTGTGTTGTTATTCAGAAAGTTTAGTAGTAATAATATTCGTCCAATAATACAGTCGAAGGAATTAATCCATACAGCCAATTCTGAAGTTGTCAATA
>JACEII010000524.1:0-19828 GCA_014332785.1 Antheraea mylitta
TATTGACAACTTCAGAATTGGCTGTATGGATTAATTCCTTCGACTGTATTATTGGACGAATATTATTACTACTAAACTTTCTGAATAACAACACAAAATAAACTTAAGAAATGTTTGCGATATAAACGTAACACGTATAATTAAAAATCGAAAACAAAACTAACGTAGAATAAACTTTTTGAATAGGAATACAAAATAAACCATGAAAATATTTTTAATAGAATGTTATCGCGTTACCATGGCAACGCGTATAATACTGACATTAACACGCAGCGGAAGCTTCCAAAGTAGCCCGATTTTGAGACATTCTTCATTAGTGCTCAGCTCCTTTTGATTTTAACGTGATGATATGTATCCTAGAGCCATCCTCGATAAATAAGCTATCTAACACTAAAAGAAACTTTTAAATCGGATCTGTAGTTCTTGAGATTATCGCGTTCAACCAAACAAACAAACAATCAAACAAACTCTTCAGCTTTATATATTAGTATAGATTAGGTACATTAGTAGTAATGTGTAGTACAATACATTGTATTATATGCTGTAAATCTTCCGAAAGAAATTATCTAAACCATGGTAAAGTCCATTACTTACTTTAGGATAACTAAGGGATAGGTTCCCATAGTGTTCCATATGGGCATCTGGGGGTCGGTTTTTAACTTCAAGGTGTCCATGTCGGCGAAAACTGGGATTCGGCGAGTTGCAAATAGAGTCAAAAATAGTGAATTTCATTTAAGCCGGTCGTTAAAAACAAAAACTTTATATAAATGTAATAATAAGACATTATAGTGTGTTTGTAAAAGGGAAATATTTATGGAATTTTACTAAGAGCTTCATAAAATTTAATATTCAGAGAATTACATAACTACATGCAGCCGGCAATCGGAAGAAAAATCTTGATCGGCTATGGGGAGACTCAATACAATTATTTTTGAAGGTACTTTTGTTGAAATTTAATTTAAACGAGAGAGGTATTGAATTATTATTAATTCTATAGTAAAATGAAATGTTATTCACAATATCTAAAATCAAAATTACTTTATTCAGTTTAGGCCCTAATAAGGCACTTATGAACGTCAAAAACTACCACCGCTTCGAAAACAACCCAGTCATCGAGAAGAACCGGCAAGAAACTCGATCTGGTTTATCTTTTTAATATATATAATATTACATACATACATACATGACAGAAACGTTTTTAATGGAGGCACAGAGATGAGTCAATTCCAGACATCACTATCGTTTACATACTAATCCACTCAATAATAGCCTTTTGAGACCAAAACCCGCTTGACATGGCGCTTTAATTCACAATTCGGCAAATCGGTAATATCCTTTGGAATTTTGTTATAGAACCGTACACTATTTCCCAAAAAAAACTATTACTCATTTTACTAAGTCTAACACATGGGATAACCAGTTTGTCACGGTTCCTAGTATTTAGACTATGCTGGCCTTTTACGAAATCCAGTTTATCAAGGTTCTTTCGGACATACATTAAATTATCAAGAATGTATTAGGAAGGCAGAGTTAAGATACCGAATTCCTTGAACTTAGTCTTTAAGGTTTCACGAGGTCCCATATTGTAAATTGCTCTAACTGCTCGTTTTTGTAATAAAAATATGGTGTCTACCTCAGCTGCTGTCCCCTAAAGACATTAAGCTACGGAAGTAGGCGAAGTAGACTAACCTAGCAGTGGCAATATCAGTTAGCTGGCGAATTGTGTGTACTGCAGATGCAGCAGAACTTAATTTGCTTGCCAATTGTTTAATTTGAGGACCCCATTGTAATTTTAAATCCAGTGTGATACCCAAGAATACAATATTATCAACTAACTCTACAAAATTCTCCTCAATCCTGATGCTGCTATCAACTCGTGGAACATTAGGCAAAACAAATCTTATACATTTTGTTTTGTGTGGCACTAAGTTATTTAATGCAAACCTATGAGAAATTTCATTTAGAGTATTATTTATATGCATAACCTCTGAATCTGTCCTTTTCACTTTAAATATAATGGAAGTATCGTCTGCAAAAAGCACCATGTCAGCACAGTTATTGACCATTAGCGGCAGATCATTTATGTAAATTAAGAACAAGAACGGCCCTGGTATAGAGCCCTGAGGTTCGCCAATTCGCACAAAGGATCCTCCAGAGGTTACCCCTTGTATGCTAACTTTCTGACAACGATCTTTTAAATAAGATACTAGAGTCGAGAGTCGAGAGAAGTTCCACAAATACCATAATGTTTTAATTTTAGAATAAGTGTACTATGGTCAACGCAATCAAAGGCCTTAGACAGATCGCAGAACACACCAACTGCATCATGCGAATCCTCCCAGGCACTCAATATATAGCTTATGAGCGTTGCCCCAGCGACAGTAGTAGATTTCGATTTCGTAAAACCAAACTGTCGACCATCCAGAAACTTATGCACATTGAAATAGTCCACTAATTGGTTGAGCATAATCTTTTCAAAAACTTTACTTAACGACGGAAGTACAGAAATAGGTCTATAATTCCCAAGACTACTTCTGCAGCCTGATTTAAACAAAAGAACTACTTTGCTTATTTTCATTAAATTGGGGAAAGTTCCTTTTGCTATACACTGGTTAAATATGTTAGCCAAATGTGGTGAAATAGTAACAATTAAAGACTGTACTACTGTTACCGATTTACCCAATATGTCTTCGGTGTGTTTTAAATTTAATTGCTTGAAAGTCCTTATTATTTCACCTGCATAAATAGATAAGAATTTGAATTTTGAATCTATAGGTGAACACATACTTTTTAAGAGCTGCGGCACCCTGGGTTGATGATGTTACATCCTTTGTTACTTGTAAAGGTATATTAGTGAAATAATCTTGGAAAACAGATACTACCTCTGTACTTTTTGAAATATGTACTCCGTCCACATTTAGATTAAGTGAATTATTATTTATTTTATTTTTACCTAATTCTTTATTTATGATATGCCAAACAGTCTTGGTCTTATTTCTTGATTCGTGAACTTTATTACCTAAAAACTTTGCTTTGGCAGCAATATAAACATGTTTAAAAACTTTAGAATAATTTCTAACATAAGCATGAAAGGATTCACTACTTGTTAGTGATCTCCTACAATAAAGATCATATATTTGATCTCTACTTTTTTTAATGCCTTTTGTTACCCATTCACTAAAACTATTTTTCCCCTTTACATTAATAACCTTTAATTTTTTTTTTATTTAACAAACTAAATGTTTTATGGTTAAATTCAAAAGACAGGAGGTCTGCGAAAATAAAAAGTTTGGGGATCATTGAACTAAGTGAACACACAGACATACACTAGATGAGTAACCAAAACTTTTTTTTTATATTATAGGAGGCAAACGAACAGACGGGTCACCCGATGATAAGTGATCACCGCCGTCCATAGTCACCGGGGTAGTCACAAGTGCGTTACCGGCTTTATTAAAATCATTTATATAAAAATTTCATACACCTTAAAGATTATTTTTCAAGAAAAACAGATCTCGATTCGAGTTACGTTAAATCATTAACTGGAATTTCACCACTCGACTCGTGTTTTTGCGTCTCTGAGTACCAGCGGTACTTATGTTATGACGTCAAACGTTTCTCGAGTTGTCCGCAGACCCCTATATATAGACTTACATTATAATTGATGTCTTATAAATCAAGTCATATAGCTTCATACTTAATAGTAAATATTATCATGTTAAAAAAGCATCGTAAAAAAATAGCATGATTTGATTGATGATTGATGATGAAAACCTCGACGGATTTCGGGTTTAAAAATAAAATAAAAATACAATAATATAATTTAGGACAACAGTCTGTTGTAGATGTTGGAATGATACTAACTTGTTTTTATGTATAGATAAACAAGAATGCTGAATGTACTGAAATGAAGGGGATAGGGGATTGTAAGGTGAGTGAATAGTGTGCATTATCCATCTATAGCAGTACGAATACAAGCCTAAATAATGCCCATCGAGTGCTATTAAATAGGCATATAATTGCTTCTTGCACATTTTACACTGCAAGATCTTGAGATTTTATTTTAGTCTAACTGCAAATTGTCGCAGAAGAATAAACTCTAATCTGGTGCAAGTCCCATACCTGCTGCGTAAGTAAACTTCGGCTACATGTCGCGCTGAAAACTAATGTTAAAATTAATTCCGATAAAGGCGCAAAATAAACATACGCACACCTATGCCTTTCGGATAATAACCCTAAATTAATGTTTCCACGCCTCTTTGATTTGTGTAAAAAAACCCCTGGACCAGATAGCGCGCTAAATTTATTGTTACGCATCTCGGTATTTCGCAACGCATAACGATTATGTGTTTCCACACATATCGCTTGAACCCACTAATCTCAGGAATTATTAGTACGATTTAAAAAAAATCTTCAAGTGTTAGATAGCTCATTTATCGATGAAGGCTATACGTTAAGGGCAATACGAGCGAAGCAACAATGAAGAATGTTTAAAAATCAGGATTAACGTAGGTATTTAAAAATATATTCACCTACGTAAATAAAGTCGTGAGTTAAAGTTAGCGGTAGCACAAAATAATTATTTCACGCGGACGAAGTCGCAGGCAGAAGCTATATAGCTAGTATATGCAGAAAGTAAAAATAAATTAGCAACACCGATATTATCATTACATAGTATAGAACAAAGTCCTCTGTCATGTCTGTTTGTCTGTTCCCAATAAACTCAAAAACTACTGAACGAATTTTCATGTGGTTCTGACCAGTAAATAGACTGATTCATGATGAAGATTTTAGTATATAATTTGTCTCCGTTATTATTTTTATTATCAGGGCAGGACAACAACCTCCGTGCCCGCTAGATAATAACAATTATAAAAATACATTTTATTCGCGAACTTTCCATTCATTACTCTCATCGTAAAAGAAATACCCTTCAGTAAATATATAGTATATGCAAAAATTACGAAGAAATAAGCGTCATTAAAGTTGTTTATTGTATACGGTTAAGCGGACAAACGTGTCGATTCTGCCGTGAAAAGGTTTTATGGGTCATTGCGTGCGTCCACCAGCGATGTTCAGGTGCGCATGAGGTCCCAACCCTTTACCCGATGCGAGTGGGCGTGTTCAGTAAATGTGCCATTCTTTTATACATGATTAACTTGGCTTACGATCCATTGCATCGTTACTGTGTCTTATTTCTAAAATACTCTCAAGGTAAAATATAATTTGCTTAGTTTGTGTTGTCCTCTCTATCTAGTGAAATATTTCGATTCGCATTAATCTACACATATAATAAGACTGGAAATGTAAACTGTACTTTCCGATTTTCGTGAAAAAAATTTTTGTAGGTGTCCAGAAGAAATAAGTAATAGAAAACATTTCAATCATTTTTAGAAACGTCTGTCTGTCTGTTTGTATGACCACGCATCACTGTTAAAGTACTGAGTTCACAATAATATCTCAGCAAGATAATCATAAATCATATCCCCAGGAGTAACTATTTTTTTGTTTCATTAAAAGCTGTCCGCTCTATCAAACGTTATTGTAATTTAAATGACGACTGGAGTTAAGTACGAGAGAAGAGTAATATTCTATACTAATATGATACAATTGGAAGGTTTGTTTGTTTAGTAGGTTGAACGCGCTAATATCAGGAACTATTGGTTCGATTTTAAAAATACTTTCAGTGTTAAATAGCTCATTTATCGAAGAAAGCTATAGGTTATCATCAGGCTAGGGCCGATAGGAGCGGAGCACCAATGAAGAATATTTCAAAATCGTTTTTTTTTAGGTAATTGTGTGATTACTTTTAGAAAGGTTTAGTTAATGTTGGTAAATAATCCAAATTACCGCTTTCAAGCCGATATTTAGCAATATCAGCTATCGTTTTATTCTTACGATATATTTAAAGAAGGGGTTCTATATTTTCTTGTATTTTACTATATTTTTGTACCTTTTTCATAAACAATGGTTTATGCAATTATTTATAGACCCCATACGTAAGCTTGTCGACTGTAAATATTTAATCGATCTTACGGTTTATATAACAGTAGAGTGCATTACGAATATTGAAAATTAAATTGATTTATTATTTTATGTAGTCCTTTACTTGCATGAATTTCTAAATATCAAAACTACATCTAAATTGTTGGAAAAAACAAAAAAAAACAGTTAATGTCAACAAGTGATGAGAAACTTCACTTTCCACATTTAAAGTCAATTCTAACTGAACATGTTGAGATCTAAGCTTATCCTAGTTACACTACCGTAAGCAACGAAAGAACAAGCAACATGACTGTTATTATGACGTCCATATTCAATTACAGGAAACAAGATAACGACTGTACCCTTGACATTTGAAAAGCCACACTTAAAGCTAAGTACCTATATGAAGTCGAGAGGATCAGGTGCGCTGGCGCCGTCCGTCGACCGCCAGCAGCGTCCTCTTTGTCGGCAAACACTCCAGTAGATTACCGAAAGCCGCTTTGTAAACACGAGTGGCTATCAAAAACAGAGGTTAATGACCTGACTGCAAAGTACCTGAATATAAGCTTTAATTTTAAATATTATAGTGTACGTTAGTTTGCATTTACACGTGGAATTGATTCACCGCTACTACGTCTCACGGCATCAAAAACCGTCTTATTTTATTTACCTGATATACTTGAATAAGTTAAAAGCAAGACAGAGCGAAAAATGAGTAAGTAAACATCGATCTGAGGATGCTCCGTGACGGAGCGAAACACGTATAATCGATTGTGGTCATTACACGTTAATCTGCAACAAATATTTAATTAATTATATTTTTTTATATTTTACAGTTAGATACCAGCAGTGTCAACGTCAGGTTCAATCGTCAACCAAGAACGCAGTGTTTAATTTTTTTTTATAATATTTCGCTTTCTCTGTTACTCCTTTCAGATTCAACTGTTTTAGGTATACTTCACACGAATATATAACAAACATTTTTTGTTACGGTGAGACGTAGCGACCAATCTCAATTCTATGCAGAAGGAAAATTAACGCTCACTATAATATTTATAAGTTTTACCTTTATGGTCCTCAAAATTATCACTTTCAAATCACAAGTGAACACTTGTGGATTATAAGTATTATTCCTTCATACAGTGCTGTCTACGATGGCTCACTATAACAGAGACAAAGTATGGGAATACTTTGATGTCCGATATATCAAAGCGGCATGTTGTTGCATATATTGTTTTCCTGTCTATTTTATTATGGAAATGACAAGTCATTTGACGATTAAAGCGGCGATACCGCTTATTGTATATTTATTGTGACAGATTAGCTTTGTAATTTACTACTACTTACTACGAATGGGGTTCTTACTTGTAGGTTATTCATTAAATGATATCAAATCGGAATTAATAACAGTTCATTGCATTCATTACTGCTTTGGTTATAACTACGTTTTTTAATGTAACCATACTTTGTTATGAAAATACTTTGGCTGCAGCAACTTTAAATCTATTGTTGAAATGTATAGGCACTGTTTTGATGAATAATTTGTTGCAAATTTATAGAAATCTCATACAGATATTGCAACAGAATCTAAAGCTTTGTTATTACTAGTTTATAACTGCCCATAGTCAGCAGTTGTGAAGGAAAATTCCTTGTGGTAGTTGTTATTCTTGAACTTAAATTGTTCCTAGGTCCGCGTTCACTGCTAAAGAAATGACGATGTACATATAGTGATTGATTACGTTTACAATTATGTCATACTAAATTAGTAAAAACTAGGTATCTCTACTTGCGGCGACGAAATTATAGTTGTTACCTCATCGTAGTGATGTCCTTATCTACTACATTACTTAGTGTATTTTTGTAAAACTATGAGTATAGTTTACATTAATTATGTACAATTACAAGAATATTTATTAGTATAATTTATGAAAATTATAAGAATTTTCTAATAATATACATATAAATAGTTAAATGTTGGGTATGTGACTGTACAAGTGTCTGTCTGGATCGAATGTATATGAGTAGATGTATAATTAAGTACTTATAGTATGGGACTTTATATATGAGAATTCTCATATATGCTTATATAATGTAACACGTATAACCCAAATAAGTTTCACTTCCTCCGCGTGTACACACTGATACACGCAATGTTTTCAAGTATAACTACTTTATGCGTGACTAGGAGGTAACTGGACGACAATGCGACGGAAGTCATTTACGGCAATATGGCGTCACGTTTCTGTACCATCAGGTTAGGATATCAATTAAACATAACCAAAACTTCAGTTCAATCACAATTAATCTGATTCATTACTTATTATTGTTAACTTTTCGTATTTTTATATATTTTATTTACTGTATAACAAAGAGTTGCTAATAATATTACCTGTGGTATTGAATTAGCTGATAGATGGCACTATAAATAATGAAGCTTTGATTTAATTGTCACGTACTACATTGAAACCAGATGGCAACATGGTCGCGCGCCTATATATACATAATTAAGTATATTGGATGATTTTTATTATTATTTAATTTAATATTTTTTATTATTTAGAGTATTATACTTATAATTATATCTAAAAGTCACTATATTTTGAAGTACAAGTATTTTTCATCATATTCTTTGTTTGAGATAGATACGCACTTATAAAAGAAATATGTTATCGAATGCCACAAAACATGAATGCTCAACGCGTACCCAACTTTCCGGGCTCTCGATCAACAAGTGTCGACCCGGGAGATAGGGGTGTCTGGGTGCACCCAGTGGTGTGAGATGTACCCCCGCATCCACGCAGCTGTACCGGTGAAAACATCCTTGCGCTGTTCAAGGTTATTTACATCGTTAAACTTCTTTACACTTATAGTAGTAAAATAATAGATTAGAATAGAGTTCTATTTACAGAAAAAAAAGTTACTTAAATGATAGCTTTATTGCGAATTAAATTTAGCGCTCTAAGAAAATTTA
This sequence comes from Antheraea mylitta, assembly GCA_014332785.1. Lineage (NCBI taxonomy): Eukaryota > Metazoa > Arthropoda > Insecta > Lepidoptera > Saturniidae > Antheraea > Antheraea mylitta. The sequence goes on from JACEII010000524.1 coordinate 8,957, forward strand.
TTTCAAGACCGTCCCGTTTTTTAATTGAGTTGACCTTATCGTAATAGATATACACTCATCAAAAAAGTCTAAGCAACATGTACTAATTTAAATTTTAGGATGGTTCTTCACATTATAACGTTGTATTTTATTTTTAAAATAATATCTTTAGGGTTCTATGATGTAAAAATAACAGCTGTTGTCTTTATAAGTTCTTTTAATAACAGAAATGAACAATATTAGAATATACTGTAGAAACTAAGATACATAAGAAACTAAACTTTTTTTTACAAAATGAAATTTCTAAAGAAAATGTATTTATTGTGAAAGAATAGAACAATTTAATACAAAGTATGGTCTCCTCTGCTATTCAGAACTTGTCGGCAACGATTATTCATTGAATTAATGAGACTGTTTATGTCATCTTGCGGTATTCGCTCCCAATGGAATTGTAGCAAATCCTTCAGCTGTTGGGTTGTTGTCGCTCCGTCCAAGTCCTTCAAAACACGTCTCTGGAGCTTGTCCCATGCGTGCTCGATGGGGTTGAGATCTGGCGATTGTGCAGGCCAGGGCAATACCCGGATGTTCTCCGTTGCAAAGTATTCACTGGTTCGCCGAGCTGTATGTGAACGCGCATTGTCATGCATTAACCTAAAATCGGAGCCAAAGGTTTGTGCAAATGGGTAGACATAAGGTCTGAGAATATCCTCAATGTAATTTTCAGCATTCATGTTTCCATTTACAAAAACGAGCTCAGTTCGCCTGTTCTTCATAATACCCGCCCATAACATAACTGTTGAGCCGCTGTATGGATGAACTTCCTGAACGCACCTGAGCCTTTCAGTATTTCCGGGCCAACGATACACTCGCACCCTTCTTGTATCAGGCTTAAACCCGAATCGCGACTCATCGGAAAACATAATTTTATCCCATTGTTCCTGGGTCCATGTTATGCGTTCTCTACACCATTCATATCGACGAGCGCGATTCCCGTGACGTATCGGTGGGCACCTGATTGGGCGTCGAACTCATAGGCCGTACTCATGCAGTCGATTATGCACAGTTTGAGGACTTACATCAACACCACTTGAAATTTATAGCCTCAAACTCATCTCTCCAGCGGTTAACATCGGCTGGCATCTTGCAGCCTTGTATGTACCGGTCTTGCCGAGTGGTTGTACTCCTTTTACGGCCTGGATGCTGTTCAGCGGATTCTCCTGTATTATTGTAGCGCTGCCAAAGACGACAAATAACACTTCTATGAATGCCAAAATATCGAGATACCTGAGATTAATTACTTCCCGCTTGCAACATCCCTACAGCTCTTTGCATTTCATCGGCCATCAAATGACGTCGCTTCATGACGTAAAGAATATTTAATAATTAAATTTTGTCGCTAACTTTATTTAAATGGTTGGTAAAATTATAAGATCAAGACTAAACGTAGCAATTAAAACGCACTTAAATTCAAACAAATTCGTAGTCATCTGAATTTTATGGAAAAACAAAACATAATCAAATTTTTTTTTACAACCAGCCAGAATGTCATCAATAACAAAAAAGTTTACTTACCTACGCACTTTGTTTGAGTAAATAATTAGAAATTAATTAATATAAATGGTAAAATTTGTAATATCACGCATGTTGCTTAGACTTTTTTGATGTGTGTAGTTCATAAAAAATTCGATTGTTCTAATTATTTTTAAATCTTCCAATTATTAACGCCTACCTAATTTGCCTGTTTTGTTCTTATCACTCAAATTAAGTTATTGGCTTAGTACAGAACCAACAAATAATTTGCACCTCTTATACAATGACATACAATACATGTTTTCAAATTTCCAAATAGTTGCTCAACCGTAGTTTTCTTTTTCAAACTTTTCACGATGTAAATATTTGACTCTTTTGTCATATGTTTAGTCTTGCTCTATTACGTTATCTGCGAGCATTTATAAATAAGTAAGTATGAATTAATTTTTATTTGCATTTACGATTTATTTAACAAATATACATATATTAAAAATATATATATAATAAATAAAGTATTTAGTGTCTCCTCTAATTAAAATGACTTTGGCCTCAGACTAGAAGATACTGATGTTTGATTATTATGTATTTAAACACTAAGTAATCTGTATGAACTAAGACAATAAATGTTTTCGTCTATTTAATTTTATTTATTTCTAACGCATATTACATTACATTTTTATTCTTCTTTAATTCTTTTCTAGATGTGAACTTCAACTGTGACAAATCTCACGCCCCTTCCGCGCAATGTACCTTAAAATGGGTACATTTTTTTCTTCGCGTATTCATATATAGAAGCGATGACAATTTATCTTTCTGTCCTGGATGACATAACCACTACAGTGGGCTTAAAAACATTCGAAAATATTATAAAATTTTACATTTCCATTTTCTTATTACCTATATTTTATATAACAAGTATTAGTGTTTATCTAAATACATATTGTAAGCATTAAGATTGTTTTATGAAACGGCGTTCATTCTGCAACAAAACATTGGGCGGGAAGTCTACTGTTTGCTATTGGACGTCGACTTCTATTACTGCCATATATGGAATGGGCGTACGCATATCATGTTACACGCACACGCAACGAGTGTTATTATTAAATGCTATATTTCTTATAATACAGTAATAGTCTTGCTAAAGATAATATGTTATTATTTTTACTCATTTTTTTGTAAACAAGTTACATAAACGAAAGGAGAAAATTTACAAAGCACTAAATTTACCAAAATCTATATACGAACAATCCTGTGATATGTTCGAAAGTATATTTAGAATAATTGACGCATAGTTTTTTTTTGTAATAGTTGTAAATTCATCAAACCTTTTCTTCTTTTGACGACGTAGTAGAATGTCGAAAATACGCTAGATCAATCTAGAAATGGCATTCAAAATAACACAACTACAATGCTTATCTTTTTCGTTTGATATAATCGTAAAAAAATGTATATATATAAAAACGTTAACAACTTGTTAGTAATTTAGTATTTTGTTTTATTCTTAACATTCTTCATATATTTTCATAAGATATTTAATATTTTCTGGCTATCTGTATTTCCAGACGGAATGTAATCTGTGTTTAAGATTTTAGGCTAATTGTATGTGAAATATCGTCGCGAATAGTACACAAATTTAGGTGTGTAAAACTAATAAAAATACAAAGTGACTTTCGTCTTTACAATATTACCAAATAAATATTCGGTATCGCGTGCATTTGTTTTTGTTATTATTTGTTGTGAGAGATAGTTAATTAACAACAAAACGAACATGTTTTTTACCAATTTTTCTGGTGATTAACTGAACGGTACAGAAGTCGATGTACTGCAGCGCCTTCTATTGTAGATACACTTGTATATGTAAACTTTTATAGTGATGCATTTTACCATCTTGGCATATACTAGCCTATACTAATATTATAAAGAGGTAAAGTTTGTAAGTTTGTGACGTTGTAGGGGGTAATCTCAGGAACTACTAGTCCGATAAAAAAAATCTTTTAGTGTTATCTAGCTCCTTCATCGAAGAAGATTATAGGCTATATATTATCATGCTAAGACTAATTGAAGTGGAGCACCAATGAAAAATATTTCAAGATCGGGATTTTTCTTCCTCTTGAGAGCTTCCGCTGCGTGTTAGCGTTAGTCCAAAGTAATTATGGGTAAGGGCTTATCTAAGATAAAGTAACGTTTACTTTTTAAATATAAACGATAGTCAGTGTTTTAAAAATTAATACAATTCGCGGAGTATTGAAAATAGATACACGTAGCCGTGCATCAAGGAGGACTTGGTTCTTAAAGGCGTATAGGAAACTTCTTTTGTCGCTTTGAACGATTTTTTGTTGGGGGGCAACTTGTGAATACGCGTCAGAGATGACCTCGGAGGCTTGCGACGTTTGCGCTTGCGTCAGACTAACAACGTATGTAGTACAGAAGCCTGTGTACATGTAATATTTATATTTCAATTGAGCTTATTCAGCCCATTATAATTGTATGTGCGATTTATCAATATACTGTATATAATTATTCTTCGGATTACCAATGGAGGTAAAAAACTTTTTTTTATATCATAGGAGGTAAACGAACAGGTGGGTAAGATGATGTTAAATGATCACCACCGCTCATAGGCAATACCAGGAGAGTCGCAAGTGCGTTGCCAGCCTGTGTTCGGGAGGATGAGAGTGGAGGTGAGAAAGTAAAAAGAATAGAGTGAAGGTGAGGAGAGGTGGGCCTCTGACGCTCTCACTGACCGAACGAAACGCAACAATGCAAGCACTGTTACTTCACATCGGTTTTCTGCGAGAGGGTGGTACTACCCCGATCGAGCCGACCCATTCATGCTGAAACCAGTAATAGCTCCAGCGAGGCTCTACCACTACAAAATTAATTTTTATAATTTCAATTTACAAACTATGGAATTTTAATAAATTATACTGTAATTGATTCAAAAGTTCAAATAAGGACACAGTTATTCCATTATTTTTAGTTTTCATAGTTTTCATGACAGTCTCGCCTTTTTTTATTTCAGTTATTTATTTCATTTCTTCGTCAGAGTATCAACTAAGTTTACCTAAAGAATATTCTGAGTTATTCCGATCGGTAATTAATATATGTCATTCAATATTCAAGTTCTAATTTTAATTTATACAAACAAACGAAGTGTTTACGGTAACAGTAAACCAGTGTAAAACAAACGGCTAGACCGGCAGTGCAACGTGCCGGAGTAATAACAAATTATCCATGCAGTTCCATATCGAGCAAGGAAGTCTTAACCGTTAATTTTCATAAATAATTCCATATATTTTTAAAACAAATAAGGCAAGTTTTAGTTTAATGCCTGTTTTTATATTTTATTTGGCATTATTATTTGAAACACTGGCGCTGTTATTAGAAAAAAGTTAAATACATATTAAATACTTTCTTTAAAAAGGTTTCGTACTAACTGCAACGCGCTCACCCGTGGCAAATATCACATCCGATGGAGTTCCTTGCTAGTTGTTCTCGATGACTGTGCTGTTTTCCGAACCGGTGATAGTTTGACGTTCATAATAAGAAGGCGTTCTTAGGTTTAAAATTGAATAAAGTATTTATGGTTTGATTTGAACGCTACCCTCCTTGGTATTTGGATAGATAATGGTTGATTCCGAAACACTAGTTTTTTTTCCTCGAACTGACTACGCTATTGGCTTTTTAAGGCCTTCCCAGCTTCACCGAACTACAAGAAACACTACAAACTAAAAGAGATAGTATGGTGGTCGCAGATTACGCGGAATACTGTTACTAAATCTTACTAAATAACATATATCTATTCCCTGATGTTAAAATAGATTAACTTTTAAGAATGAGATATAATAATAGTTTCTCTATATTTTCAATATCCAAAGACGAAATACGTAATAAATGACGTAGGAGTGAATATAATACATATAAACAGTGGGCGTCGATATACTCGTATTCTGCATTCACAGCGGCTTACGCATAAAGATCATTTCACCAAACGGCATGGAAATTAATATGATGCAGATTTACATAGTAATAAATAAACTAGTAAAATGGATGCATAAAAACAATTTGCATGTAGAAAAGCTTCGCAAACATTCATAGTGAATATTCAAATCGTGTTAGAGTTTATCAATCTCAAACATAAAGGGTATTTTATTATATATCTTAATAAAACCACATATATCTGGTATTGTACGTGCATTAAATAATAGCTACTGGATATATATTGGTGATTTGTTTTTAATTTTCTTTTTAGAAGCTTAGTTCATGTTAAAAAAAATGTTATTATCAAAATGTCGAAGTTTTAAGAAACTACGATTTTCATAACCACTGCCTATTCAGCGACCTGTTTTCTTAACATTAATAAATTAGGTAAACGGTGTGGTGTGCATTTGCAGACATGGGAACGCAAGCATATAACATTGTTTACAAGTAAATTATATTTTTGCTTTCAATTTTTGAGATGACAAACAACGCACAGCGAGTATTAGAAAAATAAAAGTATTCCACAATATATTTTGTTATAGAGATGTAACAGTTTTTCTACATGTCGAATGTCCCAAATAAATCAAAGTCTAAACGTACATCATGAGAGCCAAGTCACTAGACCGCACGTTGAGAAAAAACAAATGCATCACGGCTGGCGAGTAAACAAACACGCGCCAGATCATTGATTGTTTGATGAAAGTAGACGTGGAAGTAGGTATAATTAATTTTCACTTTAAAACAACCCGTGACGGCAATCATTAGAGAAAAGAATAAAGAAATTCTGCAACTAATACGAGTTTCTTTGGACTTTGACGTCGTTATTGTCTTTGCAATCTAATCCCGGGTGGTTTTCTTGAAACAAAAGTTATAGATATAACTATTATTATAGATTTGCCGGGTAATAATTTAAAGGATTATTATATAGAAAGTTTTATTATCAAAAGATTATAAAAGATTGTATTTTGTCGTGATTGATAGTAGATATCCCATAGCGCTTCTTTATTTGACAACTGCCAAGAAATGAAGAATGAAGAACTCGCGTGACAAAATATAGTGGTAGTAAACAATGTTGGGTAGAGTGTTTAAAACACCGGCTCTAGTCCCATCACCGAAGTTCAAGGAACGTCAGGCGCGGTCAGTTCTAGAATGGGTGACCAGCTGAAAACACAACGCGATGTTGGTTTTATATTCTATTTTTTATTATTAGGGTGTTTCCTTGTAATAAAAAAATTCATTTCTATTGAGCGTCTTTACGACATACCCTGTTTTTAATATATTATTTTGATAATTTTATAACCATGATCAATTAAAATTAAAACAAATAGTTTTTAACGTGTACAGACTATGTTTTTACTAATGATTACTACCATATGATTTTCCGAAGTACGCTATTTTTATAGCTAGTACAAATACGAACAGCGAATATAATTTAGAATATAATAGTAGTTCTAAAAATAACTATGTTTGTCATTAAAACTAATCATTTTTGAAAAATTGCTCGATATTTTGAAAAATATACGCCTCGAACAAAATATTTTCGACTTAATCTATGACGAAACGTGAGCCAAACACGCGTTGAGGGCGGGCGGCGTCGGAGGGGGACGACGCGCCCCGTATATGGCGTGCGCTGGCTCACTAACTATATGCTCGAATACAAAACATTTTAAATTTAAAATATACATTTGACTCTTTTCAACTAATATTTCTCAGTTTTAAACTTGCTTTCAACTTATTACCCTTTTGTTTTACCAAATTTTATTTATACAAAAAATCGGTAAATTTGATTGATTAATTATCCATAATCAATGTAAATTAATCGGTTAAATTAAAGTACCTATAATAAGGAAATCTACAAATGCAGAATAAAAATTATTAAAAGATAATTGATGATTTGCGAACTCATTTCTACCAATATAGTATTGTTCCTTGTTCAATTGAATACTTTACAGTCCTCTGCAAACTTTTTGCCCGCTCTGAATATAATTGTGCAGTACACAAATTTATATATACGTATTATATTATATGTACAACATCAAGATAGCTTAAGGACAAAAAACCTCAATTTTATAAATACATAATAATATTCGACTTTATTTTGTATAAAATTCTTGATGTAAAATCCTGAACTTACCACTATATTCAGAACAGCCAAAAAGACTGACAAGGACTGTAGTTATATTAGCCCTTTAATGTAGATCGCATGTAGTAAATATATCATCTCAATAAAGAATAATATTAAAAACAACAAAGAAGTTGTTTATGTCATGACACGTACGAACCCCATCATTGGTTTTTCTGAACTGTAAATTTCAAAGCCACAAAAAATAGATATGATTGTACGTGTGCCCGTATTGCCTGGGTATTTGACCGTATCAGTAGATTGATCCCGTGTGTATTCGACTTGCTCATTAATAATGTTCGTAGCGATTTGTTAGGGCCTAATTAATTCGCGATTAAAAATATTATAATATTTGAGATAAGTTTTAAGGAAACTTGATAGGTTTTATCGGTGACTGTACATTGGGGCGCCGGGCAGTTGTCGGCTGCGCACGCGACGCCCCGCCCACACGGCTTTGTGTGCGTGAACTGTGACGCCATCCAGTCTTTCCACAACACGCACAGTGCCATATAACTGGCCACTTTCAGCTGAAATTCAATAGCAAGCCATTCATAACACATACATTTCAATTGAAACCTCAAATTAAATGGGAATGTATGGAATACAATTTTTTTTTAAATAAATAATTGGAAGACAAAACTATGATGTATACATTTTTGTTTTTTTTTTTTACTAGTTAATATTAAAAATATTTAATCCATTTTAAAAGTTAGCTTCATGCTTAAAAATACACACAGATGCTTCATGTTATTTGTTCGGATATTTTAGATTTTTAGTGTGCAAACTTAAGGTTAATCCTTAAATATATTTTGTCTGAAAGAGACTTATAATTTTAATAAAAAATATATAACACTGTTTTAATTCAAATTGGTTTATATAGAGGCTTTTGAGAATACTATTTATAAAGAGTTACTGAAAAACAAGCACCCAGTTTATCTGATTTTATTTCAGCGACCTTAAACATGACCGCTGTGATTAACCTCTCCCGAGTCTTAGATTTCTATCACACCTGAAGATGTGTGTCTGTTTTTAAAAAGTAGCTGGTACTGACTTGTTGACGTGAAAACGCTTTTGATGATCCACGGGTGTTAGATACCTATTTTATTTGAATAGCTAAACTATACTTATTTCTTGAATAGTAATTGTACCATTAGGTACTACTTAACCCCTATTCAACTTTATATGAATTTGAACACTAATTTCAATTTGTTCGGTAATTTTTATGTTATACGCTTCGCAACATGGAAAATTTCTGATTTGAGTATATTAGCTTTGGTACCCGTGAGTTTGTTACCGTTATCTTCAAAACGAAACACCACCTATTGTAAAGTATATTGCAAAGCTTGGTGGGGCTGAGCAAAACAAATCACCAAGGTTTTTTCGAAAGAGGATTAATAGTACCTACATATAAAAACATGTAAGTAAAATATACTCATATTAATTAATACATTTTCTATTTTAGGAATATAAAGGCAAAGTCCACACAAATTAGTTCTAAATGACATCCTTATGAATGATTGGTTGTGAAGGTGAACAAATATTGACGTCAAGATTTCATTCGACCTTATTCTCTTTCTGAAAAAATACAAAGATGTCACTAAATGTCCATCCACATCACGTACCAGACTTAACCTTTAATGATATCGTCACGCGTTGGCCACACACCCGGTGACTAACTCCTGGCATGAGGCCAGTAGCTCGACCTATATACTGGCACCGTGTCTTCCTATTACAACCGCTTGTTGCGCTTCTATCTAATTAGGTTATGATTTTATTCTACTGCTTTATTTGGTTCGCTAGGCGCTTCCTTTAGTGATTACAAAAGTGGTCATTGAATATTTTTATGTCTATCTATACTAGTACTAAAAAGCTGAAGAGTTTCTTTGTCTCAACGCACTAACCTCAGTAACTACTGGTCCGATTTGAAAATTATTTCAATGTTAGATAGCTCATTCATCGAGGAAGGCAATAGACTATATATCATCCCGCTAAGACCAATAGGAGTGGAGCACCAATGGAGAATGTTTCAAAGTGTATTTTTTTGCACTAGCCCAAAGTAACTATTCCACACGGACGACGTCACGGTAAGAATTTAGTAATATGTATATCTCAAAGTCAATCCGTTAATCTACTTCGACATTAAAATACTAACGGCCTTAATAAAACTTTAAAAAATTTAACACCGATAATTCTTCTCTGTCTAGTGAATGTTGTTAGAAAGAAATGAAGGTATATTGGTTCATTAGTGTATGCATAAAATGAAATAGAAAATAATATTGTGATAAACTGGAGAACAACCACACGCAATGAACGAAAGGAGGTCACGATATCAAACGTCTGTTAGTCGACTATCATCACTTGCTTGAATGCTTTTTGCCACTGGTTTAATAAATATTTAACTCATGGAATTACTGCACATCATTACTTGTCGAATTTACATGTATATAAAATGTAACATTTGTATAAGTGCATTAAAATACTTTTAAAATGTAATATGTCTTATTTAAATTGATAAATAGGATGCGCTAAAAATTTAAGGAACTATCCTTTTTCGAATTGACTACGCTATTGACCTAGCAAGGTCTTAACAGCTTCACCTGAGTACAAAGAAACTGTCCACTTGTAGTAATTAAGAGGTAATACGACGTTTGAAACTAGATTTCTTTGGATTTAAATTGCAGTTTTTTGTAGGTGATAGAGCCACGCTGAAGCTATTATTGGCTTCAGCATGTATGGGTCGGCTCATCCGGGGTAATACCACCCGAACCACAGGAAACCGACGTGAAGTAACAGTGCTGGCATTGTTGCGTTTCGTTCGGCCAGTGAGACCACCGGAGGTCCACCTCCCCTTCCTCCTTCCCCTCCCTCATTCCCAACCCAACACAGATAGGCAACGCAGTTTCGGCTCCCCTGGTGCTGCTAGTGCCTATAGACGGCGGTGATCACTTAACATCAGGTGAGCCGCCTGTTCATTTGCCTCCTATGCCAAAAAGTAGCATTTGTTTTATTCATACCGGAAATTTTTAGTTGCCTCAGGTACCACTATAATTTTATTTTTGTTGGAACAATCAATTTATATAATTCAATACAGCCAAATCTATAAGAATGGAACCATAAAATCTAGGTAAAAGTTTTTTTATGTAATGTGGTAGTATTTATAGTAGAGGTAGTAGTTTTCTATTCTATAAAAGTCTCCAAGAAGGCCGCACTCCTGAAGCGAGTCAGAATAGAAGTGGCTCCCGAGTACTGAGTAAGAAACG
>JACEII010000525.1:0-19817 GCA_014332785.1 Antheraea mylitta
TCTACCCCCAGACCACGGCGGCGTGATCTGTGGTTACGCGGGCGTGGGCGTGAGCACGCTCTGTTTGGAGAGACAGGCTGGTACTGATCGTTCACTGCCGTTATTTCATCAGGAGGGTCGATAAAAATATGTCGCGGCCGTCTTCTGTGACGCGTAGCGTTTGGTACGGGTTCGTATTGTGCGGCGGATACCACTAACGGACTGGGATGATTCGCAGCTTTTTCAAAATAACTAATCGTAAGTGATTTTACGTAAGCCCAGATAGAAGGGATCTCTAGGTCTCTATGGAGATCGACTCTCCGGATGTACCACGGGGCACCGGTCACTTTACGTAAAACACGATTTTGGAGAACCTGCAGCTTATGAAAGTTATCTTTGGACATATGCGCAAAAACGGGGCAGCTATATGTCATCACGGGACGGATACACGTCTTATACAAAGTGAGCTTGTGTCTGAGGGACATCTTACTCTTATGACAAAGCAACGGATGGAGGCGACCCAAGACCATAGCGGCCTTGTTTCGCACTCTGTCTATATGTGAATTGAACTTTAAATGTCTATCTAATGTGACCCCGAGATATTTTACCTCTTCGACCCAAGGGATATCGATTCCGTATAGCCTGATGGGCTCAAATTTATTAGCGCGTTTCGTCGGATCGAAGAGTATTGCGGCACTCTTATCGGGATTAACTTCTATGCGCCATCGATGAAACCATTCACCGAGAGTATAAACGGCTTTTTCGATGCGCTTCCTAAGAAAGTCCGACCGCCAGCCGGAAGTGTAAATAACGGTATCGTCAGCGTAACAACCTACCTCGACCCCCCGAGTTCGAGGTAGGTCACTGATGAACAGATTGAAGAGCGTGGGCGCGAGTATGGAGCCCTGCGGCACACCTGAGCGTATCAGGTGGGGCGGCGATAGTTCACCATCTACTCTGAAGCGGAATGTCCTATCAGTGAGATAATCGCGGATAATATGAATTAACCTATCGGGTACTCGAGATTTACATAATTTATAGATAAGCCCTCCATGCCAGACCTTATCGAAAGCCTTGGCGACATCGAAGAAGACTGCAATTGTGCGTTTCGGTTTACGTTTCGGATCGGCGTTAAATTTAGAGAAAATGTACTCCGTGAGGCGGTGCACTTGATCTGTACAAGAGTGTTTGGCACGAAATCCAAACTGCTCAGGCGGTATTAAATTAAGATCTGAAATCGTGACCTGGAGTCGGTTCAGAAGGAGCCGCTCGTAGAGTTTACCTAAAGTATCTAACAAACTAATGGGGCGATAGCTATCGGGAAGCGTAGCTTTCTTGCCGGGCTTGTGAATACCTATCACTACGGCCTTTTTCCAGACGGCTGGAAAGTGACCCTGGGACATGGCCGCATTGAAGACGCAGACCAATAGAGCTATGATGTGATCAGGAAGGAGTTTCAGAACCTCGTTCCTGATCCCATCGGGACCTGGGGACTTCCTAGGCTTGAGACGCTTGATTGCGCCTGCAACTTCATCGAGAGTGATTGCGTTTAGGGTATCCGCCGGAGGAGACGCGAGTACATGCTCCGCGGCTGATTCGATCAAACCAATATGGAAGGGGTTAGTGTTGTCAGTGTTAGGCGAACACTGTTTTTCCAAACTCGCGGCAAGACAATCTGCTTTATCTATGTTATCGAACGCGGGAGGCACCCCGGGGCCTCTGTCGAGGGGAGGCATTGGAGTGACTAAATCTGATTTAATAGTACGCGTGAGAGCCCAGTACGACAGGTGAGACGGCTGGAGACCCTCCAGAAGTCTATCCCACCTGTCGCCCCGGATCTCAGAGATACGAGACTTGACTATTTTTCTTAACAAACGTAATCGAACGCGGTTCTCTGCAGACGGGTAAGCGTCGTAAGCCCGAGTCGCGGCGTTCTTTTCCGTGATCAATGCTCTCACGTTATCAGGGAGTATAAAACGACGATCGTTCGCCGCTTGTACCTCTCTCGAGGTCTCTCTGACAGCGGTCTGGAGATAATCAACCAGGGAATCGATGGCCGAATCCGCGTCAGCTTTAGACGCCAACACATCCGGAATTCTATCTAAACTACTAGATGACGGATTATCTTTAAAATACTTAGCGAGTTTCGCGTAATCAGCCACCCTTACCGACGACGGGGTGAAGTCTAAATTCTGACCTAACTGCAAAATAACCGGACGGTGGTCTGAATCAAGTTCGTGTACGACTTGTATAAGTCGCACAGGAAGCGTAATATTTTTTAAAAGAGCTATATCTAAGACGGTCGGACGGCAATGATCTTGATAATGCGTGGGTTCCAGAGGGGCTATGACGTCAAACGCGAGAACCCTACCTAGTTCGTCGAGTATCCTCCCGTTACGAGAGGTACACGGACTATTCCAGATAACGTTTCCGCTATTGAGATCCCCCGCTATAATAACTGAATCACCTAAATTAAGTAGCGCGTGCAAATCGGATCTGAGCAATTCTTTATTCGGTGGTAAATATGCGGAGACTAAAATAATATTTGAGTGACCTGTCATCCCGAGCTGACACACTGACACCTCCATATGGGTTAGCGCGGGTGGATCTACCGGCATGCAATATAACGAACGCCTATAATAGATTAAGGTGCCACCCCCGCGGGTGACACGGTCGTTTCTGATTATGTTATAGTTCGCGATTCTAGGATTTCGCATGTTAGGTTTTAAAAGCGTTTCCTGGACGAGGAAAACGTCTATCTGTCTATCGCGTAAGAAGGCAGCTACTAAATCGCGCTGAGTCCTAAGAGATCTCGCGTTAAAGAACGAAAGTGATAGACCGCGTGGTTTTATTTTGTTCATAGCCACGAATTTTATTTCTGCTGGTTATGAGAAGCACGGACGAGGCGTTGCACCGTTGCGGCAATGCCTGGATAACGCGCGACCGCGTTGAGTAAGCCTAGATCCTTCTCTGCCGCGAGGATCGCATAGAAACCGAGGACTTCCTGAAGGTCGTGCTCTAGGAACAGCTGGCTAAGCCATCTGCACCCGTCTATAACGGAGGGAGAAGCGGCAGCTACCTGTGGCAGCAATGCCTGAGAGGGTTGAGCCTGAGGCGTGGAGCGTGGAACCCAGGGGGCCATAGGTGTCCGCCCGGATAGAGGCGCGCGCGGTACAGAGGGTGACGTGCGCAGTGTAGGCGCGGGTGCTACCGGGGTGCGAGTGGCACCCGGCAGACCCGGAAAAGCCTCTACGGACATGAGAGGTGGAGGCGGAGGGCGGGCGGCGGCCACAGGCGCCTTGGGCGCCTGTCTCGCCTGACGAGGACGTTGTGTACGCGGCGCGCGGGGACAGCCGCGGTAGTTCGCGGGGTGACCCGCATTGCCGCAAAGTACGCAACTAGGAGGTTCTGGAGTGTCGGGTGTGCGCCCGCACCCCTTTGTGCCGTGATCTCCCAGGCACTTGACGCACCTGGGGCGGAGATGGCAGTTTCGCGCCGAGTGACCATAACTTTGGCAGTTATGACACTGCGACGGGATGTGAGTCTTGCGGGGAGGCTCAACGGTGATGCCAGTGAGCTTACAGACTGATGTCAGGTTGAAAATGGCTTTGCCCTCCTGAGTGCGGTCCAGGGTGGCAAGAACCATGTTATATGGCTTTCTAGTACGTGGATGGTACATCCGGTGTACCTCACGAACTGGGAGATTGTCCTCCTTAAGGGAGGCAATCACGTCCTCAGAAGAGATCTCAGTCGGGACGCGACGGAGCACTACACGGAGGAGACGTTCCTCCTCGAGGGTGTAAGTGAAGTATGCTAACTTTTGTTCCCGAAGGAATTTTGTCAGCGCTCGGTGGTCTGAGGTGCTAATCACCTTAACCTGTATACCCGATGGAGTGTTAAGGGCGGACGTATACCTAACACCTAATTTATTAATCGCCGTGGAGATAGAGATCCACTTTGATTTATCCTGAATGGTCACGGGGGGCGGTGGCCGGGGTTTCTTAGCTACTACTGCATCGCCTTGGGAGGGCGGGACTGAGACAGAGTTGACTCCACACAAACTCGGTCTTACAGCTGCCGGTATAGCCGGGGCTGGAGCTGGTACCCGAACGCCATTTACATTGGCGAACTTTCCGGTCGGATGTGCGGAGTCAGAATCGGAATCAGAGGAACGCGACCCACGACGGGAGCGTCTTTGGTGCGACACGGTTATGAAACCTTCCTCTTCGAGCGCAGATGGCGCTAGAGTCGCGGGGTGCGCGGAGGGCGCGGGGCTCGCGGGTATCACGGAAGTCGAAGGCGGAACGTCCAGCTCCATATCGGAGCCGGACTCCGGGCTGGAGTTCAGTTTGGGGGCTTCTATCGAACTCTTATGAGTGGCATTCAGCGCAGTCTGTGGTAAGAGGGTCGCGAAAGAGTTTGCGGTAGTCACGCGGGGCACATACTGTGTGTTCTCTGAAAATAACGCTACATAATTATCATATGCGGTCGCGATGTCCACGTTTGGACCCTGTTCCAGTAAATAATTGCGAAAATGCTCGGCCATTTCGGTGGATTGGGAGGGCTTAGAACGCGAACCAACCTCCCTGCCTTAGGGGCAGGGGGGCACGCCAAACGTAAGTTACGGGGCTATACCGAGTATGGGCAAGAGAGTTGTTTAAAATTAAATAAAAAGTAAAAATAATACAAGAAATACGTGAGTGAGACAAGTAAATAAATTGTAAAAAACAGACAGCAATTAAGTAAATAGATAAATGAATAATTGAAGAGTAAACTGTATAAGAAAATAACAAAAGAACTAAAGAAATACGTAAATAAATTAGTAAACAAATAATTATACTAAGAATTAAATAAAGCAATAAATAAATACAATGGAAAGGTCTCACTCAGTTTCTGGAAAAAGAGCGCAGCTGTGCAGTGCACCTGTGTCCGATCGGAACAATAACAACGAACACTCCCGAAGTAATAACTAGCGTCACTAAATCACGAATATCGAAATCGAGGCGCGCAGGAAGCGACCGCTCTCTTTGGCTGCCCGATCGGATCTTGACAGGGATAGCCATTTCGCTCTTCCCTGTACGTACATTCTGTGCATTGTTGACCTGGCCACCTTCTCTACATGAAGGTGAAGGGGCAGAAGATTCAACACCGCTTCCAGAGCCGCTCCAGAGGAGGTCGACATAGCTCCCGTCGCTAAGATAGACGCTGTCCTTTGTACCGAAGCTAAGCGGGTTCTAACAGTTAACTGGCTAGTTTTACCGCTCCAGAGCACGCAGGCGTACGTTATTGTCAGCCTGACTATTGCGGTATAAAGCCAGATGACCAGCCTAGGGTTTAAACCCCAGCGTTTACCAGCCAGTCGTCTGCATATACCCATTGCTAATTTTACTTTCTGAATTGAAGCATCAATCTGTTTGTTCCAAGTTAATTTTTGGTCTATAATTACTCCTAAATACTTGGTCTCTGTTGAAAAGGTAATTGTCTTGCCATTTAAAGTAGGATTTACTAATTTGTCAAGACGCCTTTCCTTCGTAAATGGTACCAATACTGTTTTGTCTGAATTGACTTTTAACTCGTTATCGTTGCACCATTTGTGAATGGCAAGTAATGCTTTCTGCATAAGGTACGAAAAAGTACTTTGACAGAAGCTTCGGACAATCACCACCAGGTCATCGGCATAGCCCTGGTTGTCTATCCTCAGTTCGTCCCATCTTATGCAGGAGCTGGTCAACCACCAAGTTCCATAATAGGGGTGAAAGCACCCCACCTTGAGAGCATCCTCTTGTGGTTACCACCTCATGATTTGTGCCATGTAATGTCAGTTTGACTGTTCGATGAGTAAGCATTGCTTCGATCCACTTGGTGATAGTGGTATCTACTCTTTTGATCACGAAGCCCTGGATCAAAGTTTTTATTGGGGTGTTATCAAACGCACCCTCAATATCTAGAAATGCACATAGTGCAATTTGCTTGTCTTCCAATGCCTTTCCTATCTTGTCTGTCAGATATAGCAGGGCAGTTTCGGCAGATTTACCTTTGCTATAGGCACGTTGGTTAGTGTGTATAGGGCTTGTGACCGATATAACCTCCCTAATATATTTATCAAGTATCTTCTCCAGTGTTTTGAGAAGAAAAGATGTAAGGCTTATGGGTCTGAAAGACTTCGGTAAAGCATAGTCTTTCTTGCGGGCCTTAGGTATGAATAGGACTCGTACTTTTGTCCACAATTCAGGTATAAATCCCCATGCAAGACTAGCTCTGAAGATCTTGACTAAAGTCGGTGTTAGGATGTCCGTTCCTTGCTGTAAAAGCACAGGTTGTAGTCCATCCGCACCGCTTGATTTATATGGTTTAAAAGTTTTTATAGCCCATTTCACGTTCTGTGGTCTTATGATTACTGTAGCTTTACGCCAGTCTTCCAACTGGGTACTGCCCTTAGGAGGCATTAATTCGCTTTGCGACATAGGACTCTCAGAGCCTGGAAAATGGACTGAGGTAAGAAGCTCCATAGTCTGCTTTTCATTAGCAGTAAAAGTACCATCTGGTTTTTTGTGGAGCCCTATTTGATTAGGTTTGTCCTTGGCTAGCACCTTGTGAATTCTTGCTCCGTGAGGGCATATCATTTATTTCCTCACAGAATTTCTCCAGGATGCCCGCTTGGCTTTCCTGATTTCTTTGTTATAGTTGGTTAGAGCCGCTAGATACGCTTCCCATTCTTTGGTCTTTTTGGCTCTATTAAAAAGGTGTCTAGTTTTTTCCCTCAGTTTCATGACTTTTTTATTCCACCAAGGTACTCGTCTTGTTGAGGTCTTTTGCCGTACAGGGCAACTTCGCTGAAAGGCGTCTGCAATCGCCGTTGTAAGAGCAGTTGTTGCCACTTCTAGACTCTCAATTGTCTTGATAGATTTAGGGACTGTTTCCAGGTTATATCTTAGGTTATCTCTATAAGATGCCCAATGAGTATTCCTAGGGTCCCTATATATAAAGTTCTCACTTTGTAGCGAGTGTAATAGTTCGTATTTTACATGTCTGTGATCAGACATTGAGTTTTCGTTACTTACGTGCCAGTCAGTTATGTACCTAGCAAATTTTTTTGTGGCGAATGATATGTCCAGAACCTCTTGTCTAGCGCGTGTTACAAAGGTTGGTTTACACCCTATGTTTAAAATTACTAGAGTGTGAGAAGTGATAAAATCGTAAAGTAACTCACCTCTGTCGTTGATGTTGCTAATCCCCCAACCTGTATGGTGTGCATTGGTATCACAGCCCACCAATAGCTCAGCGTTGTGTTTCACGGCATAGTCCACAACTCGCACAAGCTCTTCTGTTGGGTTGATCTTCTCTCCAGGTAGGTAGGCTGAACACACAAGTAGTTTCGGGCCCTGCCACCCGTCAAGATTAAAGTACGTTGCAAGCAGGTCGTCTGAGCAGAGCTCTGGAACAGGTAAAAATTTAGTTCTTTTGCTAAAAACTATGCTAGTTCTGGGCTTAGTCCCACAGTTATGCGCTATGACGCTCCCTGCGGTGTTCAGTCCCATGACTTTATTTTGGCGCAACTAAGGTTCTTGTATAAGAGCGAGGTCAGCAGTGCCTTCTGCAAGCCTTTTCCTCCCTCAAATGTAGCACTCTCCAATGTTCTGGGTTTTAACTCAGGGTTCTGTAACCGTATTAATTCGAGTGCGTTTTCAAGGGTCGTAGCCTCGTTATCCGGCAAGAACGCTGAGCCAATTGCTGGTTTCGGGAGTTCACTCTCCGACATAATTGATAAGTCAGCCTCCGGCCAGGGTTTTATTTTGGGAGTGGTTTCTGTTAGCCACTTCCTACTCATCTCATCCATGCATGTGATGAGTATTCAGCCTGGCCTGTGACTGAGTCCTAGGAACCGAGGACCAGCGCCCTTGATTCCTATTTTTAAAATTTCCTGTGTGAGTGCACTATGAACCAGTTTCATTTGTTCCACGCTCGTGGCGTCCACATTACGAATCCCCACCCGCGTGGATCCGGAAACCTCACCAAAACTAGGCCTAACCCTGGTATTAGGGGCAGGCTTTGTACCTTTTTGGGGTGAACATCAGGAGATACCTCTACAGACCTAATTCGCTTTACCGCCTTAGGTCTTCCAGGATTTTCCACTGGAATTTCGGTCCAAGGCTTTCGGCATAGCGTTAGCGCCTCATCAGGGCTAATGTTCGCTTGCACCAGCTTCCGGAACCTCTTCCTTGCGGCTCCTGACGTTTTGCGTCTTTTGCCTCTTTTCTGTTCAGAGTCCGTCTCCGTGGGCGGTGTGGTTACTAAAGCAACCTCCGACCCAAGGTTCGTCTTCTCAACTGGGTCCGGGCGTCGGGGAGGCGCTACCTCCCCCCGTCCCAGATGAGATGTCTCCCTGGAGTCTTCCAGGGCGTGAACTAGGGAATTTAAATCTAATAAAACTTTATCAATATTTTCATCCATTTTGTTCCCACGAGAAGCAAGGGAATAATGAGGTCACACACCGACAGAGCCCCGCATATCGGTGGAAGGCATAAATTACTCTCCGAGGTGCCCTGGTATCGAAGAGGTACCGTTAACGACTGAACTTACCTTCAGCCACGCATCCCTCGGCACGGTTCACTTAACACCTTGGATTGGTATGGTATGGTCCTCTTCGCCAATGGCCAGCAGCTTCCATTTAGGAATGCTGCTGACCACTGCCCAGGGTGCAACACGTGGAGGTGGAACCATCTTCGCACCCCGTATGATATAATACCTATAGACATATATTAACGTCATCTAGTGAAGTTTTTTTTTAACCGACGAAAAAAACGGAGGAGGTTCTCAATTCGTCGTGTATATATATTTTTTTATCTATGATCACGTATAACTTTTTACAGTATAGTTCGATTTTAAAAATTATTTTTTTATTGGAAAGGGTATACTCCGAAATCGGTCCCATTTAAATTTGGGAAAAAAAAATTCAACCCTAAGGATATGAAAATCGAGAATGATTACTCACGCACTGATTATATCTATGACTGCGCATAACTTTAGACAGAATAGTCCGAATTAAATTATTATCCTTTGATTTGAAAGAGTATACCCAGAAGTTGGACCCATATACATGTAAACATGAAAAAAGCAAAGGTAGGCAAAGTAGCAAAGGGTAGGAAAACGGCATAATTTATAATTCAGCTTCTGAGTTGTGTATTACTGATATATTAAGCATGTAGTAATTAGTAAGAACATAACCACAAAAAATCATAAAATAAAAACTTTTTAACAAAAAATGAAACCGCCGAAAAAACTGAAAAGCAAATAACCTTTTACTTTATTCATCCTAATAACTAAGTTCTTAAACTAATTTTTATTTTTATTTTATATATTTAACACACCAACATAAATATTACAAATGGTTAAAATTACATATGGTTAATTACAACATAAAATTACAATCACAGGCATGCATGACATTAATAGATGACAAAAAAAAACTAATAATGAACTATATTGAAAGAATAATAGTTTAATTTGTACAAATACGCTATCAAGTTATGTTTTTAAGCAAGAGCCGCTTGAATGATCCAAATGTATCAAAAAATATATCGACGCTGTTATTTGTTCGAGACACATCATTATATAACCTAGCCATGCGTATTAAAGGGCTGTTATGTACGGAGTTAATGGTCGCAGTTGGAGTGGCGAAGATATGTGGATTACGCAATGCTTGTCAATTAGGTTTAAGAAAAAAGTGGTTGATAAGAAATGCATCCATAGAACCGATTGTAATTTTCTGTAGAATTAATAAGTCAGATACATTTCGTCTCATTTTTAAACTAGTGATGTTAAAATATTTTAGTCTATCCTTGTAGTCGGGAATACCATTTCTTATACTCAAATTTCTAACAAAACGAGCTTGAACGGATTCGATGAGCTCTATATGAGTGGAATAGTGAGGGGACCATATTGTAGAAACATATTCGAGAATACTTGGGACTAAGGTGTCATAAGAAATAATAATAAATAAATAAAATAATTTACCTTTTACTTTATTCATCTTAATAAATAAGTTCTTAAAGTAATATAAGTATACCTAAGAAATTTTGAGTCAGCGCCAAACATTCAATGAACTAAGATCACTAGATTACTTAAATTCACACGAATAACCAAATCAAATTAAAAATGCAATGTGAAATCTCCAGCGGTGTAGTGTGTGCCCGTTCGGGTTGCTTCGTAAGCGCTCGGCATGCAAGGGGGGTGTGTTACGCTGCGCCGCCGCCGCGCATCACGCTTTACGTAATTCATTAATTTGCTTGTTTGGCGCCGACTTAAAATTACGTAAGTAGACTTACATTAGTTTAAGAACTTAGTTATTAAGATGAATATAGTAAAAGGTTTATTATTTTTTGCTTTTTAGTTTTTTCGGCGGTATAATTTTTTGTCAAAAAGTTTTTTTTAGTTTTTCTTTTGGCATTCAATCCTTTAGTAGATTATTACTACCATTATCGAGTACGTAATGATACCACTAGTTTCTTGCAATCATTTCAATGTTCCAAGAAGATGGTGGCTGTCTTGTTAAAACTTTCCCGGGAGGTTTTCTGGTTAGTCAGAATCCAAGCTCATTGGTATTATTTCTCATCCACTTCACTTGTCCAAGGTAACAAAACTATATTACATAAAACACCACCAATATTGCAAAATATAGAGCCAAATAAAACAAGATTATAAATAAAATATAAAATCTACTACATGACAATCCAAGATTCCGCCAATAACTCCATTTAGCGAAGTTATTATCTACCGACATTATCATTTTATTTGGGCTCAGCTCTATAATAATATATAGGAACCGTAATTTATATTATAGTCATGGTGATCGAGTGTTTTGATTGGTTAAATATCAATCCTATGTCGGCATCTACCAAGAATTTTTTCGAAATTCGCGTAAGTATAATAATTATATAAGATATAAGAACAGTGGATTCGTACGTCGTGGGCTGGGCGATGAATATGCTTTGGGAATGATGCTTACATCGCTGCACTGAGCCTCTAAACAGACTAATAAATACACACATCAAAAAGTCTAAGCAACATGCGTGATATTACAAATTTTACCATTTATATTAATTAATGTCTAAGTATTTACTCAAACAAAGTGCGTAGGTAAGTAAACTTTTTTGTTATTGATGTCATACTGGCTAGTTGTAAAAAAAATTTGATTGTTTTGTTTTTTCATAAAATTCAAATGACTGCGAATTTGTTTGAATTTAAGTGAGTTTTAATTGCTACGTTTAGTCTTGATTTTATAATTTTACCAACCATTTAAATAAAATTAGCGACAAAATTGAATTGTTGGATATTCTTTACGTCATGAAGCGACGTCATTTGATGGCAGATGAAATGCAAAGAGCTGTAGGGATGTTGCAAGCGGGAAGTAATCAATCTCAGGTATCTCGACATTTTGGCATTCATAGAATTGTTATTTGTCGTCTTTGGCAGCGCTAGAATAATACAGGAGAACCTGCTGAACAGCATCCAGGCCGTAAAAGGAGTACAACCACTCGGCAAGATCAGTACATACAAATGACTGCAAGACGCCAGCCGATGTTAACCGCTCGAGAGATAAGTTTGAGGCTACAAATTTCAAGTGCTGTTGATATAAGTCCTCAAACTATGCGAAATCGACTGCATGAGTACGGCCTACGAGCTCAACGCCCAATCAGGTGCCCACCGATAGGTCACGGGAATCGCGCTCGTCGATATGAATGGTGTAGAGAACGCATAACATGGACCCAGGAACAATGGGATAAAATTATGTTTTCCGATGAGTCGCGATTCGGGTTTAAGCCTGATACAAGAAGGGTGCGAGTGTATCGTCGGCCCGAAAATACTGAAAGGCTCAGGTGCGTTCAGGAAGTTCATCCATACAACGGCTCAACAGTTATGTAATGGGCGGGTATTATGAAGAATAAGCGAACTGAGCTCGTTTTTGTAAATGGAAACATGAATGCTGAAAATTACATTGAGGATATTCTCAGACCTTATGTTTATCCATTTGCACAAACCTTTGGCTCCGATTTTAGGTTAATGCATGACAATGCGCGTTCACATACAGCTCGGCGAACCAGTGAATACTTTGCAACGGAGAACATCCGGGTGTTGCCCTGGCCTACACAATCGCCAGATCTCAACCCCATCGAGCACGCATGGGACATGCTCCAGAGACGTGTTTTGAAGGACTTGGATGGAGCGGCAACAACCCAACAGCTGAGGGATTTGCTACAATTCCATTGGGAGCGAATACCGCAAGATGACATAAACAGTCTCATTAATTCAATGAATAATCGTTGCCGACAAGTTCTGAATAGAAGAGGAGACCATACTTTGTATTAAATTGTTTTATTCTTTCACAATAAATACATTTTCTTTAGAAATTTCATTTTGTAAAAAAAAGATTAGTTTCTTATGTATCTTAGTTTCTACGGTACATTCTAATATTGTTCATTTCTGTCATTAAAAGAACTTATAAAGACAACAGCTGTTATTTTTACATCATAGAACCCTAAAGATATTATTTTAAAAATAAAATACAACGTTATAATGTGAAGAACCATCCTAAAATTTAAATTAGTACATGTTGCTTAGACTTTTTTGATGAGTGTATAACGATGAACACCGCACTTACCTGTAGAGGCAATACTGCTATCGATTCTGTCGCTTTGTGTTAAATCGATTAATAATTATGAAATACTTATTAAACTTGGAGTTTAAAACTTGGTTCTTGTAAATAATCTAATTCGAGGTCAAAATGATACAAAAGGCAGATATAATATTTTAATCGGATATTGTAATCATTGTAATAATCTGTAGCTGGTACCTACTATATAACCTTTTTTTTTACGTGGGGAAATCCCTTATGGATACCCACCCTCCCGGGGGAGAGGATGGGTTATATCCGACTCGCACGGACTAAAACCCCACGGTGTACCGACAGACCGTAATGTTGGGGCGGCAAGGGATCGTTCTCAACTATTCCTCTTGAATAGCCGCCCCAACAGTCCGCCCGGCGGAAGGTTGCCGCCGGGCTCCTACCTATAGAGAGGCAGCTGGATACACGTCAGCTGCCCCCCCTCGTCCGGCGGACCTGTACAATGAAGGGATGAGCACCCGATTGCATCCCCTTAGGTCCGGCTACGGTGGCGGGAGGAGTTGAGCAATACGCCGCCTCCTCCCGCCTGTCCTCCGTTGGCGGAGAGGGCCACTTAGAGGGTCTACCTCGCGGGCCCTCTCCGCTGCCTCCTTTTGCGAGATGACTTCCTCGCAAAAGGAGGCCACTGCTCGCCACGACTGCTCGCTGCCGAGCAAGGCCGAAACCACGCCCAGCAGCGTTAAGTTACATCCCACTGCCGCCACCAGGGTGCAGCGCTCCTCCTCCCACGCAGCACACTCAGAAAGAGTGTGCTGCGCGGTATTCTCTTCAGCGCTGCATTCGTGGCATGCGGCGGTCGGCTCCCTGCGAGCAATCCGGTGCAGGTACCACCTGAAGCACCCGTGTCCGGCGAGTACCTGCACCATCCTGAACGTCAGGGAGCCCCACTCCCTTGCGACCCACTCCTGCAGGACCGGGTGGACGGTGTCAACAGTGTACGTTCCGTAGCGCCCGTCCGCCAGGTGCTGCTTCCACCTTTCTATCGCCCCCTCCTTGCACTCCCGCCTCTTGGTCTCTATCTCCGTGGGAGCCGGAGACCCTCTATTACGCTTCCTCGCCGCCGGCGGCGAGAACCCCAGCTTCCAGCTCCCAGGGGAGGGAGCCGGCGAGCGTGAAAGCCGTCGCCGATGACACCGTCCGGTATGCCCGGATTGACCGCAGTGCCACCGTGCGCTGCGCATTACGTAACGCGCGCACGTTGGCGGCACCGAGGGTATCGTTCGCGTAGCAGATCAGACGCGCTCCGTATGGGAGCACGCCGCGGAGCACCCAGTCGTAGCCCATGTACCTACTATATAACCTACGGTATATAAGAAGTATAAATGAAATTGTATTCGTAATTATGTCTTTTTAAAGATGTATATTGTTTGGAACTGTAAATTTTAGTTGAATAGTATTTGGGTAGCTGTTACTTTTTATTTAAGTTTAAGTATTTCTACAATTGTTTACGTTAAACATTAAGCTATTTATGACACACAAAATTTCCCTCTTGCATGAACATTACTTAAAATACAACCTATTAGTTTGGATGAATACATTTTCTATCATTACATTAATTTACTAAGATATAAAGATATTATAAAACCAATAAAATTGACATTATCAAACTGGTGATTTTCAACGTCGCGTCGGGTGATGGATGCTGTATGTTGTTGTATAATACGATATATTTTATATAGAGTGTTGAGTATTATCTTATGTAAACATGCAGAGGGACGTCAGACGACTTGTAGTTAAATTGCATTCGAGGACTGAAGTAATTATTCAAAATCTATACTATAATAAAACTGTAACAAGTCGAAATCTGTACATTAAATATTTTTTGAAAATGTTAATCAGGGTAGACTATGTTATCGATATAGAAGCCAAAAACAATCTTTTTACAATTTTTGTCTGTCTGTCTTTCTGTCTGTCTGTCTGTCTGTCTGTCTGTCTGTCTGTCTGTCTGTCTGTCCCTATGCACACGCATCACTCTGAAAGTACTGAACTAATCTTGACGAAACTTGACATAGTGATACCTAATATAACGAGAATACATCAAATGTACTTTTAGCATGAATTTATCACAGTCAGACATATTTTTCTATAAACAATCATATATATACCCGCTGATATATTTAATAAATAAAAATGATAAATTTCAAATCTTTTATTTTTTTTTTTGCAAAGAACAAATTTCATTTTATCAAACATTACTGATATTAAGATTTCACCATATACAATGAAACAACAATAAACGTAAATGTATGATTTGGGATTGACGCCATCTTAAATATATGCGTCGATTATCAGGTTATACGAAACCGAAATACCATGGGCCGGCGAGGTGAAATATCTCGGCGTCACTTTAGATAAACACTTAAATTTCGATTCACACACATATAGAGTGCGAAACAAAGCCGTTATGGTCTTGGGTCGTCTCTATCGTTTGCTTTGTCATAAGAGTAAAATATCCCCCAGACATAAACTCACTGTATATAAAACTTGCATCCGTCCGATTATGACGTACAGTTGTTCGGTCTTTGCACATGCGCAAAATCGTATTCAAAAGTTGCAGGTTCTCCAGAACCGAGCCCTACGTAAAATCACCGGTGCCCCATGATACGTCCGGAATAAGGATCTCCACGAGGACCTGGAGATGCCTTCTGTCTGGGCGTATATAAAATCACTCACACGTAGTTATTTCGAATAAGCCGCGAATCATCCCAGCCCTTAAGTGGTATCCGCCGCGAACTATGAACCCGTACCCAACACTGCGCAGTATAGAAGACGACCGCAACACATATTACCGACCCTCCTGATTCAATCACGTCAGCGAAAGATCAGTACCAGCCTATCTCTTCAAACAAAGCGTGTTCACGTCCACGCCCGCATAACCACAGATCACGCCGCCGTGGTCTGGGGATAAATTTCGCTCCCGCACACCAGATTAGGCCCCGCTCGGCTACGGCTGAAACCTAAGTCCGTTCCCTCGGCGGGGAGCCCTTGAGTACTCTGCTCACGCGATACAGTGCCACAAAACTTTACATCAATGCTACAACATCACACACATCACCTATACACACGTGCACGCCTACACGCTTACACGCTGTTTTTCTTTTTCAAAGAAATAGACGACAAAGAGTTCTACCCTTATTTTTCTCCATCCTATCCTATCTTATATAGTTAAGAGAATTTTCTCCGATACAATATACATACAGGAGTTGTTGAGGCACACATGCCCGGTACACATGCATGTTTCAATAACTTATATACGTATATCTAGATAGATTAGCTTAGGTTAGCTCAGATAGATTTTTGCACAAAACAGGCAACAGCCCAAGCCGAGGTGTGCCGTGCACACTTGAGTTGGTCGCCCAAACATCCCAAGTCGGTTGAGTGCTTTCAGCGCTCGCCTCAATAGTTCGATGAAGCTGTAAAGACCTTTCCAGGTCAACAGCGTATACATTTCGAAAAAAAAAATGCGTCGATAACATACGCTGCCACAATTATCGGTATCTTTATCGTGCAGCCAGTAGTACTGCACTAAATTATACCTATAGCTATATTCTATACACATATTATTTTTATAGCAATAAATCGGTATAAATATTGAGTTAATAACTGAATTTGTATGAAAGATGAAATTTGTACTTATTTATATCTAAATATAATAATAATAAAATTACTGCTATTCTAGCATGGATTAAGATTACTTTTATTTTTATTTCCAAAAAATAGCATCAAGCACATTATTGTCAATACCATAAATGTCTTTCAATAATAATTCCATTTTAATAACGTTTCAAAGTTAGTGAAAAATACATCCTAAATTTTAAAAATCAATATTTTTGTCTGTAAAGGTACGATATACACAAATAAACGCAACTCTTACCGGCAGCCAGATAGCCCGTTGTTCGGATGAATATAATATATAAAACTAGCTTAATTGATTCTTTCCGGTATGGCCTCTACCTATGTAGGTATTTTCGCCAATATCAAGTGTGACAAATACACGATATAAATTTAATGCCAAATATTCAGTGTAACAACGTAGAATAATCTACAATAGAAACATATCAACATGGATAAATTACCAAAAGGTGATAGGTACTATGTTGTGAGTGGTACAGAGATTATTTATAAAAATAAATTGGAAATATATTTAAAATACGTTTTCGAAACAGTTTATAACTCTTAGACAATAGTTTCAAGCAAGTGACAGTTGACGACGCTGTTTGACGCTTCGATACGGTGTTCATATATTTTTCTTTCATACAATGGAGTATAAAAAGGTTTTAATACA
The DNA here is from genome assembly GCA_014332785.1 of Antheraea mylitta. Taxonomy (NCBI): domain Eukaryota; kingdom Metazoa; phylum Arthropoda; class Insecta; order Lepidoptera; family Saturniidae; genus Antheraea; species Antheraea mylitta. The sequence goes on from JACEII010000525.1 coordinate 16,947, forward strand.
AGTTGAGAATAGTTATGATAAAGTAAGTGGTAGAGATGTTTATTTAGTTTTATGTAGGTTAGTTTTTATCTTAATTGATCCTGGTAGATGTTTTTTTTAATGACCGAGCAAGGTCTTAACAGCTTCACCGGACTACAAACAACGGAGTGTTTGATGGTGCTACGAACGGGTACTAGGCTTATTTAAAAAAAAATTACATATAATCTGGGTATATGTTTCAGTGAATCCGTGGATAGTTTGGATTCACAATTGGAAACGGTAGTTGTGGCTGTAATCGGGTATCAGTTTTATTCAATTTTTTCGCGTTTAAAAATACAATGAAAACCAGTGATAACCAATTTGGTGCAGACGAAGTTGCACGGGTCAGCTAGTATATAATAATTCCTTGGGAACTATACTCATATTTTCACCAAAAATATATATTCTGTTATCATTTCTATATCTATCTGTCTATTTTTTTTTACGTAGAAATGAAAATATAGTATAAATATAAGGTATTACGTATGACGACTGACTTTATTTTGTTCATTTGTATGCATCGTCGTATTAAAATTTTTCGTATTATATGTTGATTTATCTGTATTCTGGGCAGCGTCTCTCTACGGTGCAACCTTATGTGTCGATGGCTCGGCTGCTATTGTCCTTGTATTTAGGAATTTACTGTGCTGTGACGTGTATCCTCATCGTACACAGACTAGAGTAATTCTTCCGAACCTATTGTGTGTGCATCAATGTGTCAGTAGAAAATTCGCTCCTACTTTGTATCTTTTATATTAATACGTGAAGCCAAAACTTTGTACCCTTTTTTAAGCGAATTGCGCGAACGGATGTATTTGAAATTTAATATGGCTAAAATTTATATGAAGGAGAAGTGTACAAAGCTATTTTTTATATAAAATGCATTACAAACATATTAAATTAATTAAAATATACATTATTCAATGCTAAAGTGGAAGCTACTTTGCGGAAGTGCAAATATGCTTGGAACTACGTCTAACTACAACAAAAAGAAAACCAATAAACATATATTTTATATACATTTTATATACATTAATTATACAAAATAGAATTAATGTAAATACGATTAATAAATTGATTAAAGTACGTTGTAGAGTAACGTGTAATCTCGACAATCGATTACACGTGTTTCGCTCCGTCACGGAACATCATTAGATCAATGTTTACTCTTCCGTTGCGAGCGGGCGAGTGAGCGCGGTTATCATCGGGTTTCATCTTGCCCACCCTCCGAAGGGGGCTTGCGGGGAGACGGCATCAGGGTTGCCCCTCTGGCCGTAGCCTCACTCGCCTCCCGTATCAACGGAGAGTCCCGGCCTTCCACTCTGTGGAGAGCTTGCACGGCTCTCAGACATCTTTCGATGGCTTCAGGGGTGTCTGCGTCTGCCAGTGTTTTCAGGAAAGCGTTGCGGACGATCTGTGTTGACCCCTCTGTCGGCTTTGGCTGCTGGGAAACTTCTGCCGCTTCGTGAGTCGTTTTGGAGCAGTTTTTCTTTCTTTTCTGCTCGCTTCTCGGGATGGGGTTGTTTTCGGAGGCCATAAGGCTTGCACCCACCGGCGTCTCACCCATCTGTGGCGCTATGGTCCTGCGTACCTCCTTGAGCCCGGCGACACTAGTCAGGGCCGCGGTTCCCGCACGGTGTTTGCACGCTTCCCGGCGGAAAACAGGACAATTACGGGCGTCGTTAGAGGTGTGAGGCCCCCCGCAGTTAGCTGAGGACGCCGGCATCTCTGTCGGTCGGTCACATTCTCTCGTGAAGTGCGATTCGCCGCACCTCACGCAACCTATCTGTCGGTGGCAGTGGAAGGAGAAGTTCCGAAATTGTTGGCACCGATGACATTGTGACGGCCCCCTCCTCCTCCTCCAGGCTTCAATTGGATTCATGAGAAGGAGTTCGCTCACGTTGTGAATGGCCGGAATGAGGCCAGGTGTTCTTCATAAAAAACTGTTCACCACTCTGTTTATAACTTGTAACGTTTTTTTTTCAACCGTAGTGACATTTAAATGTGTAAAGATTACCTATGTACTGTTTTAAGCGCTGGAACCTACAAAACCCGTTAAAAAGGCAAATATAAGCCAAATATTAATTTTTTAACTTTCTGTTTGCAAAAAATGATGATAATGAGAATTTATAAATCGTATTGATAAATTACCACGTGAAAGCTAGTGGGGGAGGGAGGGGGTCTACTCATATAGCATGGATGGTCACTGAAGGGCGGCAGGGGGTTAAAAAGTTGTAAAATATGGGTTACGTTGTTTGGATACCGCCTGTTTTTTTGTTTCATATTTATAACTAACTTAAATTTTCATTTAGTCATAATTTTTTCTATGATTAAGTATAGGATTTAAAATAAAAGTGGCAAATAACTGAGCAGCCATGATAAAAACCTCTGATTATAGAAGTATACCCTATAACAAAAACCTTAAAAACTTTAAAAAAGCATTGAACTATGGCCGAATGTCGAACATAGGGCGCCCACTAGTACATCTTATCTATCTATACTATAATAAAACTGTAACAAGTCGAAATCTGTACATTAAATATTTTTTGAAAATTTTAATCAGGATAGGCTATGTTATCGATATAGAAGCCAAAAATAATCTTTTTACAATTTTTGTCTGTCTGTCTGTCTGTCTGTCTTTCTGTCTGTCTGTCTGTCTGTCTGTCTGTCTGTCTGTCCCTATGCACACGCATCACTCTGAAACTACTGAACCAATCTTGACGAAACTTGACATAGTGATAGCTAATATTACGAGATTACATCAAATATACTTTTTGTCTCATAAAACGCCAAGGGTTCTCCAGGATAAAGGATTAAAGTCTAGAATATAAACCCGAATTACTCTGAAAGTAC
>JACEII010000526.1:3387-23194 GCA_014332785.1 Antheraea mylitta
TTAATAAAGCACAGCGAAAAGTTATATATTACACAACCTTATCAAACAATGTTTTGATGATCGCCTGTTTTGCTACATTAATTGGAGTATTAAAATGATCTAAATTAGATTCTTTACTTACTTTGTTATAATTACAATTACTTAGCTAAAAAGAACTATTCTTACTACAATTAGTACTTGCATGAGGCACATAGATCAACGAGCTATGACGAAGAAAAGTAGACGAAGCCCTTAAAGAATTTTTTGTGAGAAAATCTGGCCAATCGACCTTGTTATGTGGAATTTTTAAAAAGAAATAAATGTCAGCAATCATTGGTCGTTTATTTAGGGGTAGTAAATGGTGCAATTTACAATGCTGCTCATAGGAATTAGAATCATACCTATCATGCAAGCGATAACATGGAAATCGTAAAAAAAAAATTCTAGATATTTTCAATTCTAGAAATATATATATCGTAAAATTGGAGTACATAGCTTCATAACTTATCGTATCAACTTCTTTTTTTTGGAAATGGCTATGCTGTTGACTTAGCAAGGTCTTAACAGCTTCACCGGACTACTAGTATCAACTTCTATCAATTTCTAATATTTATTTTTATTTATTTATTCATACAGAAATCAACAGTTAATTAATTAGTTCAAATTTATACATTTGTAGTTATTACAATATTGGTTTAACCAAGGGATTTCCATTATATAATAACCAAAATACATAAACATCCCCAGCAATGTGTTACCTAGGACTTCTACATCTTATTCAATAAAAGTAATACATATAAGAAAAACAAAAATAAAAAGGTGCACGTGTATGTGTATGTGTGTTTGAATAAGTGAGTAAGTATATTAAAGTGATTTCTTGAGTATCAGTCGCGTATGTATATTGAGGATTGAATGTGATTCGTAAGTTTACTTTTAACTTTTAATATACTTATTTAAATATTTTTTCTCTTTAGGACCCAGATGAAAAAATATCAAAGACCTTGTCTGACATAGGATTCCAGCACGTAGATGTCAGATGTAAACAAAAAATGCATGTTTATGAAAACGTAGATATATTCAGATGTAAGTCCAAAAACTACATTCTTACAAGATATACTTGTTTATAAATTATCTAATTTAACAAAATAGTTCTTCCTATCAACGTCAGTTTATTTTATACTGTTAATAATCTGTAGAGATCTTTTAATGCATTAAAAACATATTTACTAATCTTGTTCACTCAGCTATATTAGACGTTTTTGACCGGCAATTTTACGGAAAGCGTATTAATATCATGTTACCGGCTAGTATCTTGACTTTTTTTATAGAAGCACGACATAGTGACTGCACTATGCCTGATGTTAAGCATAGTACAATCCAAAAACATCGGCAACCACCGAGGGACAGATTATCCATCGCCGGTCGCCGCTGTCATGTCGGCCATAATGACTAAAGTCGCCCGGTACTGGATATGCACAGGCTGATCCCGAAACGCGACGCGCAGAAGCAAGTCACTATGACGGGCTTTTTCGCCATATATATGGTGGTTGCGACCCAGTGAGGCTGTAAAACCCCACCACCCCGCTTTCGCCATTGTCTCGTTCGTTATTCAGCAGGATGCACCACGTGCAGGTGAAGTTGGCTTGGGTGTCTCAAGTCTTAAGATGTTACTCGACACCCCTTACACCCCAAAGTGACTGTTTGTAAAAGCCAAACGCACCGCGTGTTTACTTGTGGCCGGTCAAGAATACATGTTTATAAATAAAACTATAGTTATTTATATCAAATATATATGCATATTTTTTCCAAATGTCATATTAAATGTCGATAAAAAGGAAAAAAATCGCGAAGGTGACATTAAAAAAATTATGTCTTTGTTTGCTTGTATATCCGAATTAAACACAAAATGGCGATACCAATTTTTATATAATTTTATACACGTGAAGCTCTCAACTAATTAAGTACGAAAATTGTCAATAAGACGTCTCAGAAACGTATTTTTTTCCAAATAAAATAAATTCTACAACTTTTGTTGAAGTATAAGAATTATAAATAAATATGTTTAAGAATCGTAAATACAAACATAATAGTTTCTCACAAAATCACATTTATGTTCAAATTTTCTTTATGAAATTTTGTGATTAGGACTACCCATTGCAAAATCGATAATCTATAATCGTTACCAGTAATTCTTTTATACAGAACATAAATAATAATGTAAAATAAAATAACGAATTAACAATAATTACTCCTTAAAAACACGAGAGGAACCGTCTGCTAGATTATATATATTTTTATGAGAATTAAGCTTCTAAATCAAAATCGAAAACATTATCTTCAATATCAAAGATATCAGACAAAAGGAAGTAGAGTATGAAATACAAGAAGAATGCCAACAACCATATGATATCAGTAAGAGTTGAAAGAAAACCTCGTGAATGTCGTGTATTTTTTAATATATTAAGTGAATTGTAAAGTCTTCCAGGTAGAAGTGCAAAGTAGCATCGACTATAATATTCAGTGATGAATTTCCGCAAAGACACGCCTTCTTCAATCAAATATCTGTATTGCGCGTTTATACACTATGAAAGTTGTTCTCCTAAACAAAGATAAGTGTATATTTTCGAGGATGACAACGATTATTTTGTAGCCAAACACCTATAGAGGTGTTCCGACAGTTTTATTTGAGAGCTAGTACTCTTGCCGTACAGTCCGAAAATGTAGTTAGTGATTATAACCACAATTATGAGTTAATGAAATTATGTTTAATTATTGTTACCTCTATTTCAGCCACAATAAAATCCGTCAACCCTTTCAATATACCACGTGAACTGTCCGAGGAATTCATGGATGATTATGTAAACACAGCACGGGCAATGGGATTTATAAACAAGGTCAATAATACAGTAACCTTTGTTTACAACGTTATTGTAGTTCATTGTACGAAGTAAATCATTACATAGTATAATTTAAAGTCCTCTACCACGTCTGCCCGTCTGCCCGTCTCATCGCGATAAGCTCAAAAACTACTAGATGCATTTTCATGCGATTTCACCAGCAGATAAAAGTGATTCATGAGCAAGCTTTTCCTATATAATTTGTCAAAGTTTTTTTTTATTATCAGGTCGGAACAACGTCCGCCGTCCCAGCTAGTTTGTACAATAAATTATAATTAAATGAATGAAATATGAAATATGGTGAAATGGTACTACTACATGGCTTTATATTTTTTAAATGATGATAGAGACTCAATATCATATATGTAGGGTATTTTATCTTATAAAAGAAACAATACATAATTTAATGCCAAACAAAAATGTAACTTCGCTCTATTATTTTAGTGGAATAAATAAAGTATATGCCAATATGGACAACGAATACATTATATTTTATTATACGTTGTGTTACACAATGATCCTTACTTGAACAGTCCTTTAGTAGTATTGCGTCCTTCCTTTATTTTACATCACTTGCCCTTTACCTTTACCCTCTCGCAGAAAACCGACGTGAAGTAACAGTGCTTGCATTGTTGCGTTTCGTTCGGTCAGTGAGAGCGCCAGAGCCCACCTCTCCTCACATTCCCCCTCTCCTTTTCCCTTCGTCCTCCCGCCCCCATCCTCCCCCAACATAGGCGGCAACGCACTAGCGACACCCCTGGTGTTGCAAGTGTCTATGGACGGTGGTGATCATTTAACATCAAGTGACCCACCTGTTCGTTTCATAAAATATAAAACTGGCAACATTACTGTCGATAAGGCAGCCAAAAGACCTGTAACCGGCGGCTTAAAAATGTAAACCCACGCGCTACTCTGATAACTAATACTTTCACCCGGAACGCGTAGGGACGCTAGTTTATTGACTCGATATATGTATATCAGTGTGTATTATAACTTGTATTATATCTGCATTAAAAGAGCAGTCCTTATTGCAACTTCAGCATTTTATTTTACTTCACCAGTAACAACCAACACAAACCCTTAAGACCTCAAAACGCTAACGTAATATTTGGCAATAACAATAACTTAATACATATATTTCGTATTTATAGTATTAGGTTGCTATGTCAGCTTTTGTATACCTATTAATGGAAATATAATAGTATAATTGTGTAGCGGATTCCCTTTCCAGGCGACACGCCACCCTTATGGGTGGGGTGAATCAACTACGCGAGCGGAACTAAAAAAAAGGCACGCCATTTCTATATGTGAGACCGTATTAAACGGAATTTTATTTATAGCACAAATTAATACAATATTGTTGACAGAATTAAACTATTTGTATGTTTAAAAACCGTTTATTTATAATATTCTAAGTAATACAGACTAATCATTGCCTAACTATGAGTTTGCTAAGTTTTATAGGATACTATGTTCGACATATTCTCGACCTAGAAACGTTACTAATAAGAGCTACGTTATTAGCAATATGTTGGCTACTCTTACGATTTTGTTATGGCAATTTCTTTATCGTATCAATATTAATATATCAAACGACTGTAATAAAAAATAGTATAATAGAGGAAAGTAAGTAAATGTTTGAGGTGTAAGGGGTGTCAAATAAAATCATAAGACTTGAGACACCCAAGCCAACCTCATTTGCATGTGGTGTGCACCACCACTACTGATTTAGCATGAACCCAACCCACAGAGAATCGACGTGAAGTAACCGTACTTGCATTGTTGTGTTTCGTTCTGTCAGTAAGAGCGCCGGAGGCTCATCTCCCGTCCTCTTCCTCCCCTCTCCCTCCCATTTCTCACCTCTCTCCCCTCCCCTTCCCCCATTCTCCTCAAAGGCACTTGCGACTCCCCTGTTGTTGCTAGTGTCTATGGATATGTATACAGTGATCACTTAACATCACACACCCGTTTGCCTCTTATGATTAAAAAAAAAAGAAAAATACATTCTCTTATTACTGTCACAATAATATCTATATAGTTATTATACAAAGCGTCTGTATCTATTTGATCAAGGAGATGCAAGCTAGAAACACATATGATCTGAATATCTTGGGCGCAGCTATTGGGAATTATTATTGGTAGTACTTTCCATTATTCGTTTACTTTCAATACGACGATGACCTTCAAATGGAAAAATGTAGCTATCAGTGTTTCGCATTCTGAAATATACACTTAAACAAAGTTCATCTTTTAACATCACAAAATTGTAATCTGCTAGAAACACATACTGAAAAATTTTATAATCAATATAAAATCCAGTCTAAAACATTATTTTTTATGTAACTCTCTTGAATGAGTGGTCGTGGAACTTTAGATATCGATACACGAGATGTACACGAGTACAGAAGACCAGGCCAATAGTCTTAGCGAGCCCGGGTGGCTCTCCATCGCCTGCTATTGCGGGACAGTCATGCTTGCAAAGGAGGCGGCGGAGAGGAAGACGAAGTGGATCACTAGGCTCCCCTCCCGCGGTCGACAAACCACACGGTGACAATGGGTAGGTGATGACCTCCAGCCGCCACATATAGGGCTTGGAGGCGATGGACATCAGCATGTCCGTCGCCCTGGCAGCTTAAACTACACAGGCTCATGTGGTGAAGGCGCATTGTGCCGATGCGATTCTCACAGTTCGTCTGGGCATGTCTAACACCCACTCCCACTTTGAGGGATCTACCATCTATGACCCCTCAGAACTCAGACCTCTTGGAGGGATTACACCTGTCGAGGGAGTAGACGCAGTGCCAGTCAGCAGTCCTTGCTCCGTCGCCTAAAAGGTGTATAAAGGCACCATGGGTTTTAGTACGTGCAAATCAGACATAACCCATCCTCAGCTGCTCGACGAGATGGGTTTTTGTTAGGGATCTCCCCATGTAAAATAGGCCGATCGCCTTGGTTGATCTTTCTCTCTAAACTGTTCACCATCATCAACCACAACGTCATTTACTATCACATCAGATAGTGGTAAAACACTAGAACCTATAAAGTATAAAAAAATTGTAAAAATAAATGTAGTTGGTAGAGCCAAGCTGAAGCTATTACTGGTTTCAGCATAATGGGTTGGTTCGACCGGGGTAGTACCACTCTCTCACAGACAACCTACGTAAAGTAACAGTGCTTGCATTGTTGCGTTTCGTTCGGTCAGTGAGAGGGCCGGAGACCCACCTACCCTCTCCTTCCCCTTCCTTCTTCATTTCCTCCCTCCCCTCTCCCCCCATCAAAGGTTGGTAACGCACTTGTGACTCCACTGGTGTAGCAAGTGACCCATCTGTTCGTTTGCCTCCTAAGATATAAAAAAATAAGAATTTTGTTGGCCACTTGGTTCGTAGATAAGTCTGCAGTTATCGCGTGAATGGTTCTGCACTTGATAAAGTATACAGTAATTATCAGAATGGTCTTTCTTTGTTTGTTTCAATCGTAAATTATTGAAATCCACACACACCACGGTTGGTGTATGCATGTGTGTCGTCACTACACGTTCTTAGAATTATCATTTGCCATTAGATATGTTAATAATTTTGCGGAACCTGTTTGGTGGAATAATAATTTCGTTTCTATTGTTAACCGCAATTAAAAATTATCTTTCAATGAGACACAGTCCTCATTAAAATTAATAGGTGATTGGAGTTCCGTATATCATATGAATTTCAGGAAATGAAATAACTTAAATATAATAAAAAGGATACTGAAAATGTTACGCAAACCGAGTCCGATTCGACCGTGCCCGGGGTTGAACGAGTGCGCACATTGACGTTTTGTAGCTTCGAGGGTTTGTGTTGGTTTTTACCGGTGGAATGAAATAAAATGCTGAAGGTGCGATATGGACTATCCTTTTGATGCAGATGTAATACAAGAAGCGATTTTTTATTTTCAAATTTGATTTTGATACTCGAAAGTCAATGTCGCATCGTGTTCGCGCTCTTGACAATGCTTTGAGAGCTTCAGTTTTCCGTTTCTTACCACTCGCCAAACGTCGGCGCTCTTTTCAGAGCGCAGCAATTCGTACTTTTCAGAACGTCACAAACCGCTCTTTTCAGTGCATCCTACGTTCCTCGTGTTTTTCACGTTGTCGCCTTGTGCTCGAGGAATCCAGCACGTCTTGCTTCCTCTGGTATTTTTACATACATTTCAATTGTGTGATTCACAAACCAATATATGTATGAATAGCTTAGAATACTTTAGCTAGATCAAATCCGCATTATCGACAATAGCTCAAGCTGAGGTGTGACGCGTACCCTTGAGCTAGTTGTCTAAATAAAATCGGCTGAATACCTTAATCGCTCGCCTTAGTAGTTCGGTGAAACTATAAAGGCCTTACCAAGCTAGCAGTTACTCAGTTCGAAAATATTACACATACCAAAAAGGAAGACGTTTTAGTATCTTATATGAAGTAATTATTATGAATAGAATTTAAACGAGAACATATTAATGTGTCGTAAGTAAATTAATTTATAACCAAGTACGCAATTGATTTATTGAAGTAATCGTAGCAAAGAGTTTTAATTACGAGTACATAATTAACATACAAATTTTCGTTTTCAAAACGAATCAAAAATTGATCAAAGAAATCGTAGCGAAGTATTGTAATACTAACAAAATTCTAGTTTTTTGTTGTTATTCTCTCTATGCAAAGTTGCAATTATCTGGTAGGAGAAAAAGCATAAAAATATATATTTATAAAAAAAAAGTAATTCCCACCATGAAATTGATCACCGTAACCAAAATAGACAGTAGTTAACTTGAGGATCTCTGAACGACATTATATAAATTTACATAAAACAGCCCACTGTTTCATTATTGCGTTTATTTTGCTATTGCCAGTTTCAGCGAAGATCATTAGCCTAATTTCAGTATAAATACTAATCTATACTAATATTATAAAGCTGAAGAGTTTATTTGTTTGTTTGTTTGTTTGGTTGAACGCGATGATCTCTAGAACTACAGATCCGATTTAAAAGTTTCTTTTAGTGTTAGATAGCTCATTTATCGAGGATGGCTATAGGCTACATATCATCACGTTAAAACCAAAAGGAGCGGAGCACTAATGAAGAATGTCTCAAAATCGGGCTATTTTGGAAGCTTCCGCTGCATGTTAATGTCGATATTATATGCGTTGCCATGGTAACGCGATAACATTCTATCAAAAATATTTTCATGGTTTATTTTGTATTCCTATTCAAAAAGTTTATTCTACGTTAGTTTTGTTTTCCATTTTTAATTATACGTGTTACGTTTATATCGCAAACATTTCTTAAGTTTATTTTGTGTTGTTTTTTTTTAACTTTATTTTTGGCAACCAATCTTTCAGATTATTACTACCATTGTCGAGTAATCAATAATATTACAAGCGTCGCACGATCATTACAATATAAAGCGTCGTGTCAATCAATATTCTAACAAGATGGTGGATCTCTTGTTAGAACCCTCCAGGGAGTCTTTGTGGCACCTCAAAATTTCATGCTCCGTGGTATTATTTCCCATTCACTTCACTTATGCACGTTAAACTAACCATATTACATAAAACACCACCAACTTTACACAATATAGAGTCAAGTAACACAAGATTATGAATAAAATATAAAATCCACTACATGACAGACTGAAATCCCGCCAAAAACTCCATTTTGTGTTGTTATTCAGAAAGTTTAGTAGTAATAATATTAGTCCATCACAATACAGGCGAAGGAATTAATCCATACTGCCAAATCTGAAATTGTCAATATAGGTAGTTCTTATGTATTCTCCATATATAAGCGCCAAATCTTCTATATAATATTTCGTAAATTTTTATCTTCTTAATTTTTAAGACCTCAGAATACATGCTCCGTGCATATTTTTCATTTATTTCACTTATGCATAATAAACAAACCATATTACATAAAACGCCGCCAATTTAACACAATATAGAGTCAAATAACACAAAATTATGAATAAAATATAAAATCACCTACATAACAGACTGAAATCCCGTCAAAAACTCCTCAAAAAGTTTATCCTACGTTAGTTTTGTTTCCAATTTTTGGTTTGTGATATATTACGTGTTATAAGAATAAAGCGTGTGTATATAATATTCAAATAAATACTTTTTGATGAATACATATATCTGCGGTGCTACAAATATGAACATTTTTTTTAATTCTGTCGATATATCTGTTTGTTTATTTGTTCCGGGTAATCTCCGAAACAGCTGGACCTATATGAAAGGTTTTGTTTTTTAGAAATGACTACGCTATTGACCTAGCACGGTCTTAACACCTTCAACGGACTACAAGTAATATTTGAACGGGAATTTTACGGGCAAATAACTAACTAATTAGCTGTTTTATCTTAAGCTAGCAAGTTCAGCAGACGATACTCGATATTATATCTATATAATAAAAGATTGAACACATATTGTTCGATAATGTATAGCTTAATATTTTCATCACTTTCTTATATAGTGTAAGTGAGAACTGAGGATGATACATAGATAGTAGTTTAAAGTTCCAGCTATGTGGCTTATGATAAATCCCATCCCATTCGATACACTATTAGTATTCACATATATAATGTACATGTTACCTGTTACTGTAGATGATGTGCGTGTCATACTTACAAATACTTTTGAAAGAGTATTATTGTTATTTACATGTAATAACAATTTTAAATTTATTTAATACATTCAAAAAACGCGTGCGGAGCCGCGGGTAACAGCTAGTACATAATAAGCAAGTAAGGTAAGTAAAAAAATAATTTATGTATTGGTCCACACAGGGTGCACAGTTTTACATTTATTTTTTTGATATGATTTTAGATAAAAATCAATCAAGTCGTTTAGGAGAATAAGACTTACGAACGCACGACACTGTAATCTATACTATAATAAAACTGTAAGAAGTCGAAATCTGTACATTAAATATTTTTTGAAAATTTTAATCAGGGTAGACTATGTTATCGATATAGAAGCCAAAAATAATCTTTTTACAATTTTTGTCTGTCTGTCTGTCTGTCTGTCTGTCTGTCTGTCTGTCCCTATGCACACGCATCACTCTGAAAGTACTGAACCAATCTTGATGAAACTTGACATAGTGATAACTAATATTACGAGATTACATCAAATATACTTTTTGTCTCATAAAACGCAAAGGGTTCTCCAGGATAAAGGATTAAAGTCTAGAATATAAACCCGAATTACTCTGAAAGTACTGAACCAATTTTAACGAAATTTGACACGGTGATAACTAATATTAGAAGACTACATCCAGGATACTCTTTGTCCCATAAAACGCAATGAGTTCTCCAGAATAACGAAAAACAAAAATTTGTAGTTAACGTAACTAGACTTTTTTGCGACACCTTAGTACAAGAGCCGGCAACGTTAAAAGAACAAGAATTTTAGAATACCTGGTTCTTTAATACATCAATATATTTTTTTTTTATATCATAAGAGGCAAACGAACAGGTGGGTCACGTGATGTTTAGTGACCACCACCGTCTATAGACACTAGCAACACCAGGGGATTTGTAAGTGCATTTCCAACCTGTATATGGGGGAGGGTAAGGGAACCTCCGGCACTCTCACTGACCGAAAGAAACATTACAATGCAAGCACTATTATTTCACGTCGGTTTTCTGTAAGTATTCTGGCAGTATTAGCCCGAACGAGCCGACCCATTCATGCTGAAACCAGTAATAGCTTCAGCGTGGCTCTACCACCTACAGAAATTATCAATATAACAATAGACAGAATTTAGGACACTTGATAGCGGGTTAACCTTGTATTTTTAATAGGCATATTGATTTATGATTAATCAATAATAAGTTTAGGAACATTTTTTTCAGTAACTTTTAAACGCAATTAAACATTCAGACACATTTTTTATAAACAATCATATATATACCCGCTGATATATTTTATAAATAAAAAAAAGAATGTGGTGTCGTGGGACACCAGGTAGGAACGAAGTTCTTTCGGCTAATGTAGAATCGACACTATTTGGAAAAAAAAATCGTGCTCAATTTTATGTAATCGTAATTCAAATTATCAATTAAAATAAAAAAATATGTCTCTTTATTTTTGTTTGACAACATAAAATTACATACAAATAGAAATAATTACAAAAAAGGAGAAAGAGAAAGATATTATACACTACTCGCTTATGTATACGCCTGTCGCGCCTGCGCACGTCTCATTTAACTGTTTTATTCCATGCACTTTTCGTTACAGTTTTACTATCACATTTTTTTCAGTTCGGTCGCGCAGCAAAATCTCTATCTCCTCCAAGCCTGCCGTAAGGAACTTCGTTCCAATAATAAATTTCAAACCAATTATTTTTTTTCCTAGCAAAGAACCAATTTAATTTTATTAAACATTATTGACCACCATATACAACGATAAACGTAAACGTATGACTTGGGATTGACGCCATCTCAAATATATGCGTCGTCGACCATCAGGCTATACAAAGCCGAAATACCTTGGGCCGGCGAGGTGAAATATCTTGGTGTTACTTTAGATAAACACTTAAATTTCGATTCACACACAGAAAGAGTGCGAAACAAAGCCGTATGGTCTTAGGTCGTTTCTATCATTTGCTTTGTCATAAGAGTAAAATATCCCCCAGACAAACTCACTTTATACAAAACTTGCATCCGTCCGATTATGACGTACAGTTGTTCGGTCTTTGCACATGCGCAAAATCGTATTCAAAAGTTGCAGGTTCTCCAGAACTGAGCCCTACGTAAAATCACCGGTGCCCCATGGTACGTCCGGAATAAGGATCTCCACAGGACCTGGAGATGCTTTCTGTCTGAGCGTATATAAAATCACTTACAGGTAGTTATTTCGAAAAAGCCGCGAATCATCCCAGCCTGTTAGTGGTATCCGCCGCGAACGATGAACCCGTACCCAACGCTGCGCAGTATAGAAGACGACCGCGACACATTTTTACCGACCCTCCTGATTCAATCACGTCAGCGAACGATCAGTACCAGCCTGTCTCTTCAAACAGAGCGTGTTCTCACCCACGCCCGCATAACCGCAGATCACGCCGCCGTGGTCTGGGACTAAATTTCGCTCCCGCACACCAAATTAGGCCCTTCTCGGCAACAGCTTAAGCCTAGATCTGTTCCCTGGGCGTGGAGCCCTTGAGTACGCTGCTCACGCGATACAGTGACACAAGAGTTCTACCCTTATTTTTCGTTATCCTATCCTACATAGTTTAGAGGATTTTTTCCTACACAAAATACATATAGAAGTTGTTGAGGCACGCATGCTTGGTACACATGCATGTTTCAATAACTTATATACGTATATAAGTTACCGGACTACTAAGACGAGCGCTTAAGGCACTCAGCCGATTTTATTTTGGCAACCAGTTCAAGGGTACACGGCACACCTCGGCTTGGCTGTTGTCTGTTGCATGCAAAATCGCGACCTATCTTAACTAATCTAGCTAACTATTCATATATGTATGAGTTGTTGAAACGTATATGTATACCAAGCATACAAGCCTCAACAACTCCTGCATATATTTATTATCGGAAAATTGAGAGTTTTTTAGTTCGATAAGGAAAAAAGTAAACCCTTCCACATTCATGTGTAACATGTTTCATTCATCATCATTCAGTGTTTCATGTGTTTCACGTGTGTGGGGGTGATCGTGTAGTGTTGTAGCAGTGATGTATATTTGTGTGTCACCGTATCGCGCAAGCAACGCACTCAAGGGATCCCTACCGAGGGATTGAACCTGATGTATAAAACTGACTTGGTTTGAAGGTGATAGGTACTATGTTGTGAGTGGTACAGAGATTATTTATAAAAATATATTGGAAATTTATTTCAAATACATTTTTGAAACAGTTTATAACTCTTAGACAATAGTTTCAAGCAAGTGACATTTGACGTTTTCGGCGGGATGTTTGACGCTTCGATACGGTGTTCATATATTTTTCTTTAATACAATGGAGTATAAAAAGGTTTTAATACAAGTTGAAGATAGTTATGATAGAGTAAGTGGTAGAGATGTTTATTCAGTTTTATGTAGGTTAGTTTTTATTTTAATTGATCCTGGTAGATGACGCTACGAATGGGTACTAGGTTTATTTAAAAAATGAATACATGTAATCTGGGTATATGTTTAAGTGAATCCGTGGATAGTTTGGATTCACAATTGGAAACGGTAGTTGTGGCTGCAATCGGGTATCAGTTTTATTTGCGGGGTGGTAGGGCTTTACAGCCTGACTGGGTCACAACCACCATGTACATGACGAAAAAATCCGTAATAGTGATTCGCTTCTGCGCGTCGCGTTTCGGGATCAGCCTGTGCATATCCAGCTTTTTGTAGGCCGGCATGATAGTGGCGACCAGCGATGGATAGTGTGTCACTCGGTGGTCGCTATTGTTTTTGGATTGTACTGTGCTTACCATCAGGCATAGTGCAGGCATTTTGCCGTGCTACGATAAAAAAAAGAAACAATTTTTTCGCGTGATAACCAATTTGGTGCAAACGAAGTTGCACGGGTCAGCTAGTTTTATATATAAAGAGATATCTTTGATTTCGTTTTGATATATAAGATTACTTCTAAAGAAAAGAATATCTTTATATATAAAATTCGAGTGTACATACGTGCATATGGCTTATTGTCCTAAACTACCTGTTTGATTTTTATGATTATTTTTTGTACGTTTGGGATAAGCTGGTAGGTGGTGCTGTTGTCTACATCAAGGATTTTGCAGTGAAAATTTCCTTAACCCCGTTACGATTTGATGATCGCTAAAACGAAAAGCGACATTAAATAAAGAAATATAATTATGATATCTATAGTAATTAACGTGCGAGAGAATGAGATAGAGTACATTATACAGTGTTTCTTATAGTTCCGGTCTCCCTACTATAATATTGCATAATACTAGCTAGCTCTGCTGCGTTTGCCGTACGAAAGATCCTCCAATTAACAGATATTGCTACTGCCAGGTTGCTCTAATTCGCGTACTTCCATAGCTTAATATGTTATGGTATTTTGTTGTGGGGTACAGCAGCTGAGGCGGAAACCATATTCCTATTGCAAAAACGGGCAGTTTGAACAATTTATAATATGGGGCCTCGCGAATCATTAAAGACTAAGTTTCAGGAATTCAGTATCTTAACCATGCCCTCCCAATATATTTTTGATAACTTCATGTATGTCCGCAAAAACTTTGATATGTTGGATCAAGTAAAAGACCAACATAATTTAAATACTAAAAACTGCAACAAGTTGGTCATTCCATGCTTTAGGCTCACGAAGGCCAATAACAGTTTATAATTATTGTTGTAATGTTTTATAAAAAAATCCCTAAACAGGTTAGCGATTTGACGGATAGTGAGTTCAAGAACCATGTCAAGTGGGTTTTAATATCTTAAGACTATTATAGGGTGGACCGGTATGTAAATGATTGTGATGTCTGGAAATGATGCTCCTCTCAGTGCATCCACTGAAAACTTTGTAACTATTTATACTTTGTAAAAATATGTAACATGAACAGGTTAACCAGATCGAGTTTCTTGGCGATTCTTCTCGATGACTGGGTTGTTATCCGAACCGGTGGTAGCTTTGACTTTCATAAGCGCCTTCTCAGGGCCTAAATTGAATAAAGGATAATTTGATTTTTCTTTACTTAGTCTGGCCCGAACGGTGTATGCTCGTGCATATTACGAAGCCTTTAGAAAAGACGTTAAAGTATTCTAGAAACCTGTTTTTCGACACCACCGACATTACTATTCAAATCCTGTGTTATGATTATTCGTCTACGGTCCTAACGTTACAATCTATAAATATAATAAGAATGTAAATCTAACGTGTCTAACGTTTTTTTGTGGAAAAAATTGCAGGTGTCTAGGAATAAGTAATAAAATACATTTCACTATTTTTAGAAGTATCTCCCTGTCTCTATGTTTGCATGAACATAAAAAAACCATGGAGCATATCTTCGATAGTAATTTAGTCTTTGTTTTATTAAAATCGGTCCACTCTATCAAAGTTATGGTCATTTTAATGACGACGCGGGGCGGCGTAAGTATGAGAGAAAAGTAGATAAGTAAATGGACTTATTACATTCAAATGACTTTATTGATCGCTGTTTTTTACCTTAGAGTCCACGCAGACGACATCGCGGGCCCAGCTAGTGTAAAAGATAAGATGAATACGGAAAGAAAGATATTCCGTTAGCACTATAGTTTGTATTCAAGACAACTGACCCACTTTCCCACTTTGGAAGATGACTGCTGACTAAACATTCAAAATATCTTCGGTATACTTTTCAGAATGCGGATGAACGATAATCCTCAATTATTTCACGATAATAATAAAATGACAAGGAGAAATGCAATGGTGTATTTAGAAGAGTTCGTATCTAGGTTTACTTGGAAACAAAAAGGTTCAAGAATCATAGATGTCGGATCAGGCGATGGTAGTATAACTGATATTCTGCAAACGTATTTACCCGAAAATTACGAAATACTAATTGGTGCGGATATAAGTGACAATATGGTGAAATTTGCAAATGACCATTACGGTAACGAAAAGACGAAATTTATTAAGTTGGACCTTGAAGGTGAATTGCCCACACTGATTTAGGGGAGAGTTTTGATAATGTTTTCTCCTTTTACTTATTTCATTGGATTGAAAAACAAGAGTAAATATTTAATATTTCCTTTTTTATAAGTTTCACATTATATACAGGCTGAAAGTTTAAACAGTAGCAATATTTATGAAAGACAGTCTACACTCAATTCTCGTACTAAATCAATTTAAAAAATTGGTGCTTAATATTTGACCTAATTGTCTACAAAAATACAATAATTATACGCAATCCTCTACGCTCCTATGTCAAAGTACAGGTTCAGTGACCGTCGGATGATTTCACTTTCATTTGAAAGTGAACGTGGGAACGGTATGAACAAAACAAAAGGGTTTATTGTCCGTATTACTATCGAAAGCTATTAACTTCGGGTCGCTCCTTACAGATTCACTTACTGGTCGTCGCACCGAGGTTTATTACGATTGTCTTTATACTTTTGAAAGTCTTAGAACAAACTGTAACTTTGGTTCTCTTAGTTATTTACTAATATTTGTTTTAATATTTTTTATTATTTTATGTGTTAAATGTGACCATGAAGTACTATATCCTAGAATATTACGAGTGTTTAACCTTACACCCGGTATACTTCATTATTTTATTTCCACTAACTACTAATAGAACACAAATTTAATAGTTGTGTGACTAGTCAATCAATTAACGTTTGACATGTAATAGGAAAAACTTGCCTGATACAAAATATTTATATCGTCATTAATATTAATGATATTCTAAACCTATTTAGTTGTTTACTTTTCTATATTGTATAAAAATAAATAAAATTGGTATGACAATATATTGCAGCAAATATTTCACATATCTTATTTTTGTGTGTTCAAAACTTATGTTTTCCAAATATATACAGTATGGTATTAGAACAAATGTTAATTCTATTTAATACGTTTAAAATTACGTAAGGTGTTAAAGGTTATTTATAGCATAAGTTTTAAATATATAAAAGTTACACGAGTAAGAAATACATAATAAAGACAAACATTATATTTATACGATTCAAATTAAGATTTTAGAATCCCATAATATATAGGTAGACCTTTAATTTAATTGTAATAGCGTAATACCGAATTGTTAACTATCTTATGTGTGTCTGTTTATCTTTTCTATCCAGGGAAGCGTTTACAAATATCTATAATTTAATGACAAAGGATGGCGAATGCTTCATGACATTCCTGGCATATACACCTGCATACTCAATATTCATCGCTCTTTCCAAAACTAAAAAATGGGAGCAGTATCTCAAGTATGTTGATAATATGGTATCACTCTACCACAACATTCAGGTATAGTATCAATTTTTTTTTTTTTTTAGTTACTTTATTGTTACTTACTTACTTACTTTGCCTTATAAAATGTAATGTGTGTGAATACACGATATTAAAAATTAAATATGAATAGTTTAATAACATTTATACGGAGAAAGAACTGCCAGGTCAGTAATGTTGAGGAACAATTTAGAAGGATGGCGGCGTATCAATTATCCCTATCTTAATCCCTATCTATGTAGGTGTGCACGTGTGTGGGGGTGATCGTGTAGTGTTGTAGCGGTGATGTGTATTTGTATGTCCCCCTATCGCGCAAGCAACGCACTCAAGGGCTTCCTACCGAGGGATCGAACCTAGGTTTGAACCACTGCCGTGGGAGGCCTAATCGGGTGTGCGGGAGCGAAATTAACCCCCAGACCACGGCGGCGTGATCTGTGGTTACGCGGGCGTGAACGAGAACACGCTCTGTTTCGAGGGACAGGCTACCCCGGGCAATCCAACCCATTCATACTGAAACCAGTAATAATAGCTTGTACAACTAGTAATTAAATTATATTAATTAACGTAGACGAAGAGAAATACATAAATGTTTAATTACAGAATCGGTCGCAGCAGTAAATCCTTTTAACATGAATCAAGACGTTTTCGATGATTTCATGGAAGACTATCTAAAAGTCGCCAGGAAGATGCAACTAATTGACGAAGTAAATAATAATGTAGGTGAAAATATCAGCGTTAGGCATGATTATCGTGTAATCATAACATATGCTAATAAATCCTAAAAATAAATACTACAAGAAGCTAAAGTTTACTGTAAGATTTAATTTCATCGTACTAGATAAATTGTTTAGACATTACTGGTTGTTTCTTAAAATAATTTTCATATTATTTATATCTGTAATTTAAGGTGTACCAATAGTAATTCTGAATAGTTATTTAATTCTATCACTTAATTCACTATAACGAGACTGGATTTGGTTACTTTAAGCATTGGTATTATAGATTTGATACTTCTCAAAAATACATCATGATTAATTGCGATTTGAAAGAAAATACCTCATTATTTAATTAATGTATGTATATAGGTTTTTTTTTCGAAATGACTACACTATTTACCCAGCAAGGTCTTAACAGCTTCACCGGACTATGTATATAGGAATGAATGTTATGTATTCCATATCGCCATTACTTGGTATCGCAGTAATACTATAAGAAATAACAAATAACAACAAGGAGTTTTTGGCGGGATTTTAATTTGTCATGCAGTGGATTTTATATTTTATTCATAACCTTGAGTTATTTGACTCTATATTTTGTAAATTTGGTGGTGTTTTACGCAATATATATAGTTTATTATGCATAAGTGAAGTGAATGGAAAATAATACCACGGAGCATGATATTTTGAGATGCCACAAAAACTCCCTGGATGGTCTAACAAGGAAGCCACCATCTTGTTAGAATATTGAAATAATCACACGATGCTTGTAATATTATTAACTACACGAAAAAAATAACAAAAACACAGCCAAGCCACATGTATCTAATATACTCGTCAAAAGTGATTTTTTTTTTATTCGAAAAGCTATTATGACAATGCTAAGTACGTCTTTTCTAACCTAAATCTTTTTTATTTCACGTGGAGGAAAGCGCGACTAACATATAACATATTACAAATCAATTAAGGTTGTGTTTACTGTAAGTAATCGTATATGTACCTATTTATGTAAATTTATATATTGCTACTTATTTTCCTCATTTTTTAGAATGTAAGCATCTATAATATTCTAATTTCATATAAACAATATTAATTTCAGTAAAGTTTTAATATGAATTTTGTGACTGAAACATGAACGTTCCTCAATTAATGTTTATTCAGTTAATATTCCACCGACTTTTCATAATTAGTTATTAATTATTAGAGATAAAGGTTTAATTGTTATCTATATCATAGTTGTGTTCCTTGTGTTAAGTGTGATAGCCATAGAGTAACGAAGCTGCAAGTAGTGTAAGCGGTTTCATAATTCTATGGTGATAGCCATCAAAATATTTAAGAAATATTAAACTACTTTTAATCTTGTATGTAATTTTTTGTAAAACTGTTTCATTATAATACTGTTAAACTATAATCTCATCTCATCAATTATGTTAAAATGTATACAGAGTTTCGATTTGATGGTGACAGTTAATTATAGTCCGCGCCAAACTTTTCGTCCGCCCTGAATATAGCCGTAACCCGAGACACGGGCTTGGGCTGAAAATAATTAAGATTTTAATAAAAAACAAAGTAAAGGTAGTATTATAGGAATCTAAATTGCCAATTACGTATTCTTAGGCTGTCTCGATGTTATTATGCGGATAATAAAATTCCTATTATTACGTAAATTTGTGATCAACGCAGCTATATTCAAGGCGGACAAAAAGTTTGCCGCGGACTATAGAGAATGCCCTGTAGTTATAGTTTCGTTATATCATATTTCGTCAACGAAAACAGAGGCATTTTATAGATTTTAAACCCATTAAAAACGTTAAGTACTTATAATTCTAAATTTTTATTTAACAACTGTAAAATTATAAAACCTTCGCAATTACTTCATAGCCAAAATTATAAAAAAAAACTCTCAATTGACTCTCGCTATTTATGACGTCACGACTAGCTAAGCTTGTCACCGTTTGTTTTCATCACTTTATTCGTCACTTCCTATATTCGAACTGTTTATTCTTGTTTTGTACTTCTTCTTATACTCCTGTCATTTATCGTTTATCGACGTAGATATTTTGTTATTTTTTACACAAGTTTCAAGTATATATTTAAATTATTTGATCGTGGTATCACAATATAATATAGAACTCTTAATTTTACAAATGTTTATGTATATTATTTCATAGTAAAAATACTACTAAATAGACAATTTTCAGATAAGCAATATATTTTAATGAGTTATATTATTATAAGAGGCATGTTAAATATAATTTTGTTTTTAAAATATTTTTTTTT
>JACEII010000527.1:0-21639 GCA_014332785.1 Antheraea mylitta
CAAAAACTCAATGAATATTATAAAAAGGTATAGTTTGTCAGTCAATGATATTGTAGGGGGTAATCTCAGAAACTATTGGTCCGATTTGAAAAATTCTTCCAGTGTTGTTATAGGCTATATACCATCACGCCAAGGTCAAAAGAGCGGAGCACCAATGAAGAATGTTTCAAAATCGGGTTCTTCCATTCTGAGAGTTTCCCTTGCGTGCTAGTTCATCCAAAGTAACTATTCCATGCGGATAAAGCCGCGGGCACAACTAGTTAACTATAACAGGATAACTATTATGTTTATGCCGAAAAAAAGATAGAACTCAACGAGAAGAAATTGAGCAATATGTCATTTATACATTCCCTAAAACGAACATGACGTAATTAAACCATGAGCTTTCTAATCAAGAATTCGTCGCATAGCGTCAATAATGTCTTGGGAAGTCCCATTTCTAGATTTAACTTCATTACTTTTTTTTTCGAACTGACTAACGCTGCAGGTTTGAGTTTATAGCATACACTAACCTATAAGTAAATTGAAAATTTTAGACCCACAAACCAAAATGATGCATCTGTATTCGAAAGCCCTAACAAATTGAAGAACAGATTTTCTCTACATCACCAAAAGATATAAGCATCCGAACACCCTCATCGTAGTTGCACATTCCTTGATGTGTTAATGAACATTCTACACATTACAAGGGAAACACAATTTAAGCTACTGACCAATTCATCATGTTATTGAAGTTATACTTCTTTTAGAACGTTTGGGAAAAATCATAAGACACCTAAAGCGACACCATGAAGTTGGTTGGTAAATATCTGTCAAATTTTCGTGAGCACTGATAGCTTTATTTAAGGTAGTTATTCAATTATACATGCATCTATAATATGTGATTTATATAAATAGAGACAAAATTATACTCATATATAAGTATACATGCGTCTTGAATATTTATGTAATAAAATAAATAAACACAATTAAAAATAAACACAACTTTATAGAACAAATTTGTAATGCTTTATCTTTTAATCATGATATAGCTGATTCCTGACGTAATCTGTTCTTTTATGCTATAACTTATACAAAAAAATGTTGATGTTTCACATCTGTCAGGCGTTCCGTGACGCCTCCATTTTTTTTAAGAATGTATATACAATAAAAAAGATATCATAAAACTAAGTTAAATATATCGTTTTGACCGGATTCTTATGAGCATTGATGAACCCGGTTAATTTTGGAGTGCTGTAATAGCGTTTTAAATAAATGATAATTTTCCTCAAAATACCATCTACAAGATTGGTCTGAGGTAATTTTTTTTGTAAAACTATAGAGCAAAAAAGAAATTTTTTATAGAATTTTTCTTACTTTTTTATTATTCTTTAATTTTAAATTTATGGTAAAAAGTTATATGAACATAGGCAACGCGTTTTTTTGTAGGACTTATAGTTTCCGAGATATCGCGAAAAAGGTGTTTGCATCCCTTTTTCCAAGATGGCGGGCGGGGGACAAGGGCGGCACTCCCAACAAACTTGAGGTTTAGCTTCTATTGACCCCCATACATGTCCCAAAAATAAAATTGATTCTTCTAAAATATGCAATATTATATCCTTATCATTATCTCCGGACTGCAACTAATTTGATACCATTGTCTTAACAGTAAATATTGTATAGCAAAATCCTTACCACAAACGTTTTTTTCTAAAATAGACTTATATTTTAAAAGCATTTTACAAGATACAACTTAATAATAATCTTATAGTTCATACGAGTGAAGCTGCGAACATAGCAGCTATTTTGTAGACAAAAGAAGTATCACAAATACTTCTGTATAAGAAACGAGAGATACGAGTGCAAATAAATAAACAGCTGAATGCAAAGCAAGCCGGTCTTGACAGCAAAAAACAAAAGAAACCAGCCCATAATAAGGAAAGAATTTTCCCGAAGCAAAATATAATCCACAAACATAGCTCGAAGGGTAAATGGAATATAAGCGCGAAGGCGAGGTGTGGGTGCATTTCGGATTAATATAAACAGCTTTGAACTCGGGACGAGGCTCTCAAACGCTTCGCTTGCTTTTAATATTGGAAAAACGGTTGCGGTTGTAAGCGGTTCACTGCGACGCGACGCTGTATTTGTTGGAGTTTTAACTCCGAACGCCCGGTTCATCTATCTTTAAGCTTTTGCTGGAATGTTTGCGATCATTCCTTTGTATAATACGATTAATGTATTTTATATTGGGCATGTCATGTATTACAGTTGTTGTACAACTAATATCGAACTTAATTTGAACATAAATTAGAGGGAAAATTGTCTTGCTCAGATAAAGGCTTTCGTATCTACATATCTACTTCGGTCGAATTTATAAAACTGCGCAAATGTATTTAATGTAAGGTTGGCCTTTGACCACAATAATATTATATTACAATGAGATTCAGTTATAAGCCTAAAAAAATTGCCTTTCTATCGGCTAATAAATTCAAATCTTGGAGGTGATAGCAGTGAGCTTTAAAAGTTGCAAATAACATTTTTCTAAAACTTTCTAAGCGATTTATGGTCTCTGTCTCTAAACTTATCTACAAGACGCATCGTAAAAAACTTGAATTGAATTTTAAAATTGCTAATATTTGTAAAGTTCAGTACATTTCAATTACTGTCACAGTCTTAGGGGACGTTGATAAATTACGTTAGGCACATAGACGCAGAACATTTAACATTTCAATACTAAATGTATTAATAAATCTAAAAGTACACAGATTTTATTTTATTTATATCTAGGAGTCCCGATTTCCTTGTTGTATATATAGTTTTGATATTTTCAGCAGGAAATTATCTATTTTATCTACTAATACTACTTTGTTAATAGCAACCTACAATAAGCATAATGACAAACTTGTATAAAATATTCCCAAAAGAATTCCTAAATAGTCCATTTCTCTATCTATAAAAATTTTAAATAAGAACTGCATTGTGAATGTTGTATTTATTAACTAAACAGATAGTCAAATGATTGAATTGGTCCACTTATATCACAGAATTAAAACAAATATCACGTGTTTTGTTTATGGAAATCTCTGGAAGAATGACATCATTAATCGAACAATTAGATAACGTTCGAGACGACTTATTTTGAGAACCCCGTTGTACTTCATTTTCACGGTCAATTAATACAAATTGAAAATAAAAATTACAAATTAACAAACTATTACTATAATTCGTTAATTTGTAACGATTTCGCATATACGGTTCTTCACTGCCAAAATAATATAGGAAAATAATGAATTTTGTACAACGTAATTTATGGCAGACCCATTTAACACTATAAAATTTTATTGTTATAGAATATTTTATAACTTTTATTTTGCATATGACTCTCTACTATAAAGTTATTTTCAAAGTAATTTAAAGCAAACATTTGCACGTTTTACTCTAGCGGCGTTAATTGTTTTTTTTCACAATCAAAACACCGCTAGACGTCGGTCGAGGTAATGCTATTACATTTTAGTGTTATGTTTGCCTCCTGTGTTGGCAAGAGATGCTGAAAAACATAGCACAGTAAAAATCAATCATCGTAAATCAACTCAATGTTATTAGTTGGTTACCCTTAAATATATTTTAATGAAAGTGTATATATTATCGTTGATACAATTTTGCACTTTTAATGCAAGTTTCAGAAATGCAATGCATGTAAAAACTTTCCACTGTTTTTTTGTTTTCGAAATTCCGATATACAAAACAGTTGGAGTAAGTACTAAAGGGTATGATGATGAATGATGACTGAGTAATCTTTTCATTGACTCTTAATCGAGAATTAGCAGTCTTAACACCGGCAGCTTTGAGACTTCGTTGTAAGGTGTGTGAACGAGCGTTGTCGCGAAGGAATATACTTGAACAATTAACAAATCTCAGTTGTTTGACAGCGAGCTTGTCCATCAACATTTGCATTCCTTCACGGTACATATTTGTAGCAATGGTAGTGACAGATCTCAAGAAATGAAATAGTACTGGTACTGGTCCACTTTACACTCTCACAAGCAGCTTCTTTTAAATCTATTTGCATTTAAGACAAGTTTTAACTGCCTCTCCTGTTTCCAATCAGCTTTAGATTATCATCAAAGTATTCCCTTTTCATCTCAAGTAATTATTCAATTCAATTCATTTATATGCGTATTGAAATCTATTCTTTTTTTTCTAAGTTTATTGTTTCTCAGTATTTACTATTATATATATTTTTATTATTATTAATAGTGTATGTTAAGTTTCTATGTGATACTATGTATAATGTTTTAAGGTCTTCAGTTTAGTTTACTATTTTTTATCATTGTTATTGGATTATTGTTGTTGACTGTTGCTATATCGGCATGTAAATAAATAAATTAATTAATTTAGTCAAGCTGTGGCCAGATTTTGTTGCTACATCCAGTAAGTTAATACGATCCCCACTTTCCGAGGTATCTTTCCAATTTAGCATCTCTTTACACGTAATAACATTAAATGTCTACACTGTATGCATGATTTTAACTGTGGCATAATATACTCGGAATACATAGCAGTGCATTTCTTACGCGAGGACAACCTCTCCGCTTTACCGCCCACTTGTTTCCACTCAACAAAGGGATCGCAATGGCTTCATTGTTAAATTTTCAATCGTTCGCTCTACGCTTATAGTCTTATCCATTGTATTAAATGAAATCTTTTCCCCAGATGGGAAAAAATATTACTGTTATTCCATAAAATCAAATTATACCAACAATATGCAATTTTACCTATTGAATTGACAAAAATAAAAATGTAACGTGGCTGTATTTTTAGAGTTTTGTAGACAAATTTTTGCAAGTATCTTGAAGTAAGTAATAAAATATTTCAATGATTTTTAGAAATGTCTGTCTGTTTGTATGAACACGCATCACTGCTAATGTACTAGATTCATAAAAAAACTTCACCAAGTAAATCATAAAGCATATCCTTGAGTAATATGAAGTCTTGATTAATTAAAATCGGTTCACTATATTAAAATTATTGTAATTTTAATGACGACGCGACTTAAGTACAAGGGAATAGTAGATAAGTAAATGGACTTAATACATTTAGATGAGTTTTTACCGATCCTCTTGATGAAATAACGGTAGTTAACGATCAGTACCAGCCTGTCTCTCCAAACAGAGCGTGTTCACGCCCGCGCCAGCGTAACCACACATTACGCCGCCGTGGTCTGGGGGTAAATTTCGCTCCAGCACACCAGATTAGGCCCCCTTGGCAGCGGCTCAAGCCTAGGTCCGTTTCCTCGGCTTGGATCCCTTGAGTGTGTTGCTTTCACGATAAAGTGACAAAAAATCTTACATCACTGTAACAACATTACACATTTCACCCCCACACACGTGCACGCATACACGCTTACACATGAAAGTGGAAGGGTTTTGTTTCTTTCCCTTATCGAACACACATATATGTTCCAATAACTTATATATGTATGAAAAGTTAGCTTAGGTCAGCTCAGATAGGTCGCGAATTGCACGTATCAGGCAACAGCCCAACCCGAGGTGTGCCATGCACCCTTGAGGTAGTTGTGAAATAAAATGGGCTGAGTGCCCTAAACGCTCGCCTTAGTAATCCGGTGAAGCTGTTAAAACCTTGCTAGGTCAATAGCGTAGTCAATTCGAGAAGAAAAATCCACTTCAGGATTATTAGTACGAAGTAAATCTGATTAACAATTAACTCAAACATATATCATTCGCAAGCTACCAAAGAATTGTGTCGCAATAAGTATGATTTACTAAGATAGCAGATGTCATCTTCTATTTTTGTACTTCATGCTTACCCATATATTACGCAAGCGTTCTTTTTTTTTAACGTGGGGAAATCCCTTATGGATACCCACCCTCCCGGGGGAGAGGGTGGGTTATGTCCGACTCGCATGGCTCAAAACCCCACGTTGTACCGACAGACCGTGTTGTTGGGGCGGCAAGGGATCGTTACAGCTAATTAATCTTGTAGAGCCGCCTCCACGGTCCGCCCGGCTTCTATCTATAGAGAGGCAGACTGGGTATACACCAGCTGCCTCCCCTCATCCGCCGGACCTGTGCAATGAAGGGATGAGCCCCCCGAGCCTCCCTTCAGGTCCAACTACGGTGACAAGGTTGGGCAAAGTTGGGCAAAGCGCCACCTACTCTTGCCAGCTCTCCGTTGGCGGAGACGGCCACTTAGTGGGTCCGCCTCACGAGCCCTCTCCGCCACCTCCTTCTGCGATATGACCTCCTCGCAAAAGGAGGCCACTGCTCGCCTCGCCCGTTCGCTGCCGAGTATACCCAAAATCACACCCGGCAGCGTCAAATTTACCCCTACCAACGCCACCAGAGCGCGGCACTCTACCTCCCATGCAACATACTCGGAGAGAGTGTGCTGCGCAGTGTCTACTTCAGCGCCGCACTCGTGACAGGCGGCGGTCGGCTCCCTGCGAGCGATCCGATGCAGGTACCACCCGAAACAACCATGTCCGGTGAGTACCTGCACCAGCCTGAACGTCAGGGAGCTCCAACTCCCCCCTTTCCACTCCCGCAAGACCGGGCAGACGGTGTCAACGGTGTACGTTCCGAAGCGCGCGTTCGCCAGGCCCTGCATCCACCTCTCCATTGCCCCGTCCCTCACTTCCCGCCTCCTTGCCTCAATCTCCCTGGGAGCCGGAGGCTCCCCACTACGTTTCCTCGCCGCCGTGAATTCGTACACGGTGGCAGGAACTCCTGCCTCCAGCTCACAAGGAAGGGAGCCGGCGAGCGTAAAGACTGCCGCCGAAGACATCGACCGGTATGCCCGTATCACCCTCAGTGCCACCGTGTGCTGCGCATTGCGAAGCGAGCGCACGTTTGCGACACCGAGGATGTCTGCCCACACCGGTGCTTCGTAGGCGGCCATCGCCCGCACGACTCTCATATAGAATCGACGGCACCCGGCACCCGGCCCCCCTACATTGGGGAGCAACCGACCGAGTGCCGCCGCTGCCCCGGCAATTCGTGGTCCAAGCCCCACAAAGTGGTGCTCAAAACACCAACGCCTGTCCAGGGTGAGGTCCAAGTACTTCATTGGACCCCCATCCTGATCCAGGCGCCCTCCACCATTATGTGGGTCCCAGGAGGTGGCCCCCGCCGAGGCCCGTGGAATAACAGAGCCTCGGTCTTCTCGAGGGCCACCTTGAGGCCCAACCTCCTTATGCGCGTGACCACGAGGGTTGTGGTCATCGTGGCCAGACGCTCCACCTCCTTCCAATCCTTCCCCCGGGCTACAACTAGGGTGTCATCCGCGTAACAAATGAGGCGCGCTCCGTATGGGAGCACGCCGTGGAGCACCCAGTCGAAAACTTAACCCCAATAAGGGACGACTTATCTGTAATTAGTCTTAATTACGACCGCAATTCTGTTTCGAGTTAAATGTACTTAATCGACCATTGAAATCTAATGGTCCGTATACTCTGTTCCTAAATCAGTAAAAACTTTGATTGTTTCCTCCTTTTTACATATATTGATTACTAGCTGACCTGTGCAACTTCGTCTGCACCAGATTGGTTATCACTGGTTTCCATTGTATTTTTAAACGCGAAAAAATTGAATAAAGCTGATACCCGATTACAGCCACAACTACCGTTTCCAATTGTGAATCCAAACTATCCACGGATTTACTGAAACATATACCCAGATTACATGTAATTTTTTTTTAAATAAGCCTAGTACCCGTTCGTAGCACCATCAAACACTCCGTTGTTTGTAGTCCGGTGAAGCTGTTAAGACCTTGCTCGGTCAATAGCGTCGTCATTTCGAAGAAAAAAAAACATCTACCAGGATCAATTAAGATAAAAACTAACCTACATAAAACTAAATAAACATCTCTACCACTTACTTTATCATAACTATTCTCAACTTGTATTAAAACCTTTTTATACTCCATTGTATTAAAGAAAAATATATGAACACCGTATCGAAGCGTCAAACATCCCGCCGAAAACGTCAAATGTCACTTGCTGGAAACTATTGTCTAAGAGTTATAAACTGTTTCAAAAACGTATTTTAAATATATTTCCAATTTATTTTTATTACTAATCTCTGTACCACTCACAACATAGTACCTATCACCTTTTGGTAATTTATCCATGTTGATATGTTTCTATTATATTTTATTCTAGTAGATTGTTACACTAAATATTTGGCATTAAATTTATATCGTGTATTTGTCACACTTGATATTGTCGAAAATACCTACATAGGTAGAGGCCATACCGGAAATAATCAATTAAGCCAGTTTTATATATTATATTCATCCGAACAACGGGCTATCTGGCTGCCGGTAAGAGTTGCGTTTATTTGTGTATATCGTACCTTTACAGACAAAAATATTGATTTTTAAAATTTAGGATGTATTTTTCACTAACTTTGAAACGTTATTAAAATGGAATTATTATTGAAAGACATTTATGGTATTGACAATAATGTGCTTGATGCTATTTTTTGGAAATAAAAATAAAAGTAATCTTAATCCATGCTAGAATAGCAGTAATTTTATTATTATTATATTTAGATATAAATAAGTACAAATTTCATCTTTCACACAAATTCAGTTATTAACTCAATATTTAGACCGATTTATTGCTATAAAAATAATATGTGTATAGAATATAGCTATAGGTATAGTTTAGTGCAGTACTACTGGCTGCACGATAAAGATAGCGATAATTGTGGCAGCGTATGTTATCGACGCATTTTTTTTCGAAATGTATACGCTGTTGACCTGGAAAGGTCTTTACAGCTTCATCGAACTATTGAGGCGACGCTGAAAGCACTCAACCGACTTGGGATGTTTGGGCGACCAACTCAAGTGTGCACGGCACACCTCGGCTTGGGCTGTTGCCTGTTTTGTGCAAAAATCGCGACCTATCTGAGCTAACCTAAGCTAATCTATCTAGATATACGTATATAAGTTATTGAAACATGCATGTGTACCGGGCATGTGTGCCTCAACAACTCCTGTATGTATATTGTATCGGAGAAAATTCTCTTAACTATATAAGATAGGATAGGATGGAGAAAAATAAGTAAATAATAAATAATAACTCTTTGTCGTCTATTTCTCTGATAAAGAAAAACAGCGTGTAAGCGTGTAGGCGTGCACGTGTGTATAGGTGATGTGTGTGATGTTGTAGCATTGATGTAAAGTTTTGTGGCACTGTATCGCGTGAGCAGAGTACTCAAGGGCTCCCCGTCGAGGGAACGGACTTAGGTTTCAGCCGTTGCCGAGCGGGGCCTAATCTGGTGTGCGGGAGCGAAATTTATCCCCAGACCACGGCGGCGTGATCTGTGGTTATGCGGGCGTGGACGTGAACACGCTTTGTTTGAAGAAATAGGCTGGTACTGATCTTTCGCTGACGTGATTGAATCAGGAGGGTCGGTAAAATGTGTCGCGGTCGTCTTCTATACTGCGCAGCGTTGGGTACGGGTTCATAGTTCGCGGTGGATACCACTAAAGGGCTGGGATGATTCGCGGCTTATTCGAAATAACTACGTGTGAGTGATTTTATATACGCCCTGTCAGAAGGCATCTCCAGGTCCCCGTGGAGATCCTTATTCCGGACGTATAATGGGGCACCGGTGATTTTACGTAGGGCTCGGTTCTGGAGAACCTGCAACTTTTGAATACGATTCTGCGCATGTGCAAAGACCGAACAACTGTACTTCATAATCGGACGGATGCAAGTTTTATATAAAGTTAGTTTATGTCTGGGGGATATTTTACTCTTATGACAAAGCAAACGATAAAGACGACCCAAGACCATAACGTCTTTGTTTCGCACTCTATATGCGTGTGAATCGAAATTTAAGTGTTTATATAAAGTGACGCCGAGATATTTCACCTCGCCGGCCCAAGGTATTTCGGTTTCGTATAGCCTGATAATCGACGCATATATTTAAGATGGCGTCAATCCCAAATCATACATTTACGTTTATTGTTGTTTCATTGTATATGGTGAAATCTTAATATCAATAATGTTTAATAAAATGAAATGTTTTCTTTGTTTAATAAAATGAAATTTTTTCTTTGCTAAAAAAAATAATTGGTTTGAAATTTATCATATTTATTTATTAAATATATCAGCGGGTATATATATGATTGTTTATAGAAAAATATGTCTGACTGTGATAAATTCATGCTTTTAATTGGGTTTAAAAGTTACTGAAAAAAAAATGTTCCTAAACCTATTCATAAATCAAAATTAATTAAATCAAAATGCGCATTAAAAATACAACGTTAACCGGCTACCAAGTGTCCTTTCGGGCTAATACCAACCTCTCACAGAAAACCGACGTGAAATAACAGTGCTTGCATCGTAGTGTTTCGTTTGGTCAGTAAGAGCGCCGGAAGCTCACCTCTTTTCTCCTTTTCTCCTTAGTCTTCCCTTACCCTCCTCCAATATACAGGTTGGCAACGCATTTACGACACCCCGGTGTTGCTAGTGTCTATAAAGGGTGGTGGTCACTTAACATCACGTGACCCACCTGTTCGTTTGCCTCCTATGATACAAAAAATATATATTAAACAACCAGGTATTCTAAAATTCTTGTTCTTTCAACGTTGCCGGCTCTTGTACTAAGGTGTCGCAAAAAAGTCTAGTTACGTTAATTACAAATTTTTGTTTTTCGTTATCCTGGAGAACCCCTTGCTGTTTATGGGACAAAAAGTATCCTGGATGTAGCCTTGTAATATCAGTTATCACTGTGTTAAATTTCGTTAAAAATGGCTTAGTACTTTCAGAGTAATACGGGCTTAGATTCTAGACTTTAATCCTAAATCCTGGAGAACTCTTTGCGTTTTATGGGATAAAAAGTACATTTGATGTAATCTCGTTATATTAGGTATCACTATGTCAAGTTTCGTCAAGATTGGTTCAGTACTTTCAGAGTGATGCGTTTGCATAGGGACAGACAGACAGACAGACAGACAGATAGACAGAACGACAGACAGACAAAAATTGTAAAAAGATTATTTTTGGCTTCTATATCGATAACATAGTCTACCCTGATTAAAATTTTCAAAAAATATTTAATGTACAGATTTCGACTTGTTACAGTTTTATTATAGTATAGATTGTATAGTGTTTGCTCGATGACATACTAATAATAGCCGAGCAAGATGATTATCAATCTAACAACGAACGACGGATATTCAATAAAAGGAGAATTGAATATATGATCTCGTTTAGGTGGTAGAGACACGCTGAAGCTGTAACTGATTTCAGCATGAATGGGTCAGCTCGTTCGGGGTAATACCACCTGACACACAGAAAACCGACATGTAGTAATTAGTGTTTGCATTGTTGCGTTGTTTTATTGTAGCACGGCAAAGTGACTGCACTGTGCCTGATGGTAAGCACAGTACAATCCAAAAATAATAGTGACCACCGATTGACACAATATCCATCACCAGTCGCCACTATCATGCCGGCCTGCAAAAAACTGGATATGCACAGGCTGATCCCAAAACGCGACCCGTAGAAGCGAATCACTATTACGGGCTTTTTCGCCATATACATGGCGGTTGCGACCCAGTCAGGCTGTAAAACCCAACCACCCCGCTTTCGCCATTGCCTCGTTCGTTATTCAGCAGGGTGCACCACGTGCAGCTGATGTTGGCTTGGGTGTCTCAAATCTTATGATGTTATTCGACACCCCTTACACCCAAAAAAAAACCTTAGTTCGATCAGTGAGAGTGCCGGAGGCCCACCTCCAGCACACTTGCGACTCCTCTGATCTTGCTGGTCTCTATTGACGGTGGTGATCACTTATGTTCAATTGACCCACCTGTTCCTTTACCTCCTATAATACAAAAATATATATATAATATAAACAAATATGTAGTTAACCAAACTTTGAACGGTGGTTCTGTAAAATTAAAGTTTTAAGATATAATCATCTTCACCCATGAGGGCTTCAATACTTTGTCAACGGGTGCGATTAAAATATTCATAAAATTATTGCTTCCATTAACAAAGATTCTCTCCATTTTCGAATTTAATTTGAAGCAAAATAAAATACATGTATTATATTTAAATTAAAAGAATCAAATATCACTGCCTAAAGACTTTAACCGACATCTCAATTTAACGTTAACTCTGTATACGTAAGCAGGGGTAACAGTAAAGAAAAACACAAAACAAACAAGGAAAACATGAAAATTAAAAAGTCATTATAAGAATGTATTTGATGTTGGTTTTTCCTTAACATAAGATATATGTTGTAATAATTAGGGCTGTTAATTTCAATGAACTATTTTTCAAACATTTTACTTCTAAAATACGAAACTTGATCAAATATTATTGTTTAGTGGTGGGTGGACCAACCTTTATGTGCTTTACCTATATACTAGAAAATTCTAGAATATGACGTCGTGATACTATGATCTAGTGGTTATCCAATGGTGTAATTCGGTCATAATTTAATATTATTTGAGATTCAATATTATTTTTTTGTCATAGATCGTAGATTGTAGTCATACAGAGCTTAAAGTATGATTCATACTATTTATTTATTTAAAGAGATTTATAAGTAAGAGTTTCGATTCGACAAACATATAAAAAAGAATTAACTGATTCCAAAATCTTTTTTAATATTAAAACTCATCGATAGCTTTTGAACATAATAAAGGATTAAGATAATTACTTGACAAACAGAGAAGAAAAAGGTAATTTTTAATAGTGTGACATATTGACGACATTGTTTATTTTATTAAAAAACTGCGCCCGCTTGATCTGAGCCACATCTGATGGAAATTGAGAACCAGATTTAAGACATAACGCATTCGTATAATGAAAACTTATGCAATAACCGAGAGAAATGTTCTTTACAATTGTATCTGGGAAAATATAGAACTGTGGATTTCTCAGAGCTTATAGAAAACCTAATACTCTGCAAACAACTCGTCAACATCGCTTCGGCCGTTTCAGACATCACTTGAAACAAAAAATAGACATCTAAATTGTTGTCTTGTGTTGAGATACTGTTCAATTATTCCCAATGGTTTGTATTTTCAATTTGATAAAAGACTTTTACTGTATTTAATAATCATTATAATGAGACAAAAGGGTACAGAGATATTTATTGGTGTAGATGCAGACACAAAGGGAATTACCACAGACTAAATCATACTTATCTAGTTTATCATAGAATATTTAAATAGCATAGCTAATAATGAAACTGTTACAATATATATATTGATATTCAACAGAAACAGTTCCAAATAACAAGCATTGCCGAACTATGAAATAGAGCAACTAGCAGCCAGACACATCCAATGCAATCTCTAAGAATTTTCAAACACGACATGCCACGCGACTCTTGGCAGCCCTAGCTATAAGTTGAAATCCTAGACTTGGTACTACAATTATTAAATAAATTTAGAAGAAAAAATCAACCACATGTAGTATATATACTCTTCTAATCCCCGCAGGATAGGTACACAACGAATACGGAAATTTTGTATAAAGAATAGCATTTTGCATATAAATATAGGATATGCGTTTCTTATGTTAGAAAATAACATAAAAATACATCAACATAAAGTCAATGTTTTGAGAAAACTCTATTATTAATTACTAACGGTGTCCGGAATTTCGTTGGCGCTAAGCCTTCTGTAAAAAACAGCGATTAATAAATTCATCTTAATGAACTTACCTACTTTCCTCTCGCACTTAACTCGCGTTGTTATCAAAACTACAATAACTTTTGATAGACTAAACCGATTTTAATTATATAAAGTCTAAATGTTACTTGAAGATATGCTTCACAATTTTCGTGAACAGCTTTTATTATAAAATCAGTCTTTTAACAGTAATACGTGTTCATACAAACAGACATCTTTAAATTGATTGTATAAGTATTATTAGTTATTTTTAAACACCTGCAATATTTTTTACAAATTTCTAAAAGTACAGATTCGTTAGATTTACATTCTTATTATATATATAGATAGATTATTTTCCTTTACATTATGTTCAGTATTCGGTACTCCTTGTTGGTTAGGTTGTTTTAATATTGTAAAATCACAAGCCTAACTGACGGGACCGACGCGACGGAAGTACCGGAAAAATGTCGACATTAACATCGACGCAACATCACTGGGCACATCCCTATTCGACAAGCTAAACGGTCGGATTTAAAACAAACATTACGCGTCAAAGTGTTCGACTACAAGCAGTATAGATAAGTGTCTCAGCGCCGTGCGCCTTAATTAAAGATTTATTAAGTGCTGGAGACTTCGTAAGGCCACATCACGTCAAATGAACTAGTAAAGGGAAACTGGACGTTCCAGAAGACTGGTAAGTGATTTTTTCAATATTCATTTCAGACCTTTTCTAGCTTAGGTTCACGAATACTGAGCGTAATCTCTATCATCCTAGGTCCTTCGAAGGCACGTCGCCTACCAGCCCGTCAGTAGGTCTCATAAACCCTACAGATTATGTGAAAGTGTGGAAAATATAGTTATGTCGCTATATTTTCCAAAAATTGTTTTACATATTTTAATAGTTCATTTAATACCGGATGTATAGCTTCAAACTGATACGAGTGACCGGGAACATTATCCAAAAGTATAGCAGCAGTCTTATAGTCTAATTTAACTGTTGATTTATTCCTAACACGATATACGTTTTTGCGTACTCAGGACAGCGTCAACGTTTTTTGACACGGAAAAGTTATCCCTAACACACTATAATTTCGGACAATTACAACTATCACATTACACTAAACATTCTACACATGGTTACAGGCTCACTGTCAACAACAAGCATTGTATTTGATCGTTACAATCCAAAACAATGGTTACTACTACCTAAAAAGCAGTTGATAGTAGGCCAGTCTACTTTTTCGTTTCGATTTTCAACCATTGTTTGGAGTAATAAAGCACTGAAACCGAAATCCTATATTTCGCCAAAGACGAGAACGTTCCATAAACAATATAATTTCTGTACTTCCTAACTTTCTAGCCACCAACAAACCCTACAGCAATTTTACACTAAAGTAGCTGCAGATATTTTCAAATTATTAACATACTCTGAATAATATTAGAATCATGTTAGAATAATGTTAATTTACTAATTAAGTTAATAATGTTAGAATAACTAATTGTACTCGCTATAAAATACTGACAGTGGCAGATGTTGCGACGATGGTCATCTTTAAAAAAATAATCTCAATCATCTTTAGCAATGTATGTCTGTCCGTTTGTATGAACACGCGTCACTCATAAAGTATTGTGTTCACAATAAATCCTCATGAAAGTCATGAAGTATATACTTAAGTTATATTTAGTTTTTATTTTATATATATTGGTTCACTCTATCAAAAGTTCTTGTAATTTTAATAACGACGAAACTTAATACTAGAAAAAAGTTTTTTTTTTATATCATATAGGAGGCAAACGAGCATGCGGGTCACCTGTTGTTAAGCGATCACCGCCGTACATAGACACTAGCAATCCCAGAGGAGTCGCAAATGCGTTGCCAGCCTGTGTTTGGAGGAATGCAGAGAAAAGGAGAGGGGAAAGGAGAGGGAGAGGAGATGGGTCTCCGGCGCTCTCACTGACCGAACGAAACTCAACAATGCAAGCGCTGTTACTTCACGTCGGTTTTCTGTGGGTCGGGTGGTGCTAACCCGGGTGAGCTGATCCGACCCATTCATGCTGAAACCAATAATAGTTTCAGCGTGGCTCTACCACCTCCAAAATGGACTTAATACATTCAGATGATTTTATTAATAACTGCTTTTTGGATAACGTACCATGCAGATAAAGCCGCGGGCACAACTACTGGTTCATATAATTACGATAGTGTTAGAAACTGTTAGACACGACACGAACATGTCAGCTTAGTAGAATTAACATGACGTCACGTGGGAAATCAGCGTTTGCGATCAAGATGCACGCGTCGAGGGATCTCACATCAATATGGAACTGTTTACAATTATAATTACTATAGTTTACTAAGTCCGATAGCGCTTGAGATTGCTGAAGCGCTGAAACAGTACAGCAACTACGGTAACAGTACAGAACTAAGGTAAATCATCGGGATTATTCGAATTCAGTCGTCATCAACCAACGACGTTCAGTAAAGTGTACATTATTTAAATAATTAGGTCTTCATTATTACGTATTACAAAAAGACCATATTGTATGATAATATTAGCAGAATCGGCGGATGTTATTCCTCCCTGATATAAAACAAACCTTAACAATATAAAAATCCATGCAGTAGTTTTTAAGTTTATCGCGAACAGACAGACGTAGCACAAGATTTTGTTTTAAAACATGTACTGATTATTTATATTTTGTATATAAACAAAATATTATATAGAATATAAATTGTTACGTTTTTTCGTAGGGGTTTAGCAAGGACAAAATTTAAGAATGCAAGTAAATTGAAATAGATACGTTTGTTCCGAAAAGGGATATACTGCAATCTATACTAATATAATAATGAGGTAAAATTTGTGAGTTTGTGACGTTGTTGGTGGTAATCACAGGAATTACTGGTCCGATTTGAATAATTCTTTCAGTGTTATATAGCTCATTCATCAAGAATGATTATATATATCATCACGCTAAGACCAGTAGGAGCGGAGCACAGATGAAAAATGTTATAAAATCGGGATGTTTTTCTCTCTTGAGAACTGCTGCGTGTTAGTGTTAGTGTATCTATTTCACCGAACGAAATCGCGAGCAGAGGCTAGTTAATTATAATGAAATAAAAAATGTAACACACAACGAATCTGATCAAAACAACTGTATTTTCAATCGCGATGAATCAGGCCTCATCTTCACTTACCATCATGTAAGATCGAAACCAAACATGACAGATCTTGAACATAAAATAGGAAAACTATTGTCATGAGTATTTTTCCGTTTATTAACTAACTACGTAAATGCTGAACAAGTTTGTATTCCATACTTAGATAAATATACAACTGAAATCTAAAAAAACTAGGTTAAACCACATCATAAACACATTATAAGGATAACCCAGTTCTGTAAAAAATAACGCTAAATACTGAAAGAAATCAACAAAATTACAAAAGGCTCCTGTTTATCTTATTCAAATGACTTGTAATTTGTAAACATATATACATAAGAGGGTTCCGTATTATCGCTATGGGACACCGCTTTATCTGTGAACATTATCGTGAAAAATATTTAGGTGATTCAGTTCTGCGCGTGTGGCGCAAGTCATGAACTTAAAGCGATTTATTTCAATCTAATTACCATATCTTCTATTTGACAAAATAAAAATAAAAACTCTTTTGTATAACACTCCTTTGATATAAAAATATACTAGGTTACTCGAAGGTTTTTGAAAAAACGTATTCAACCAGGTGGGTTCTAAAGAATATACATTTTCAAAAGAATCTGTAGCTGTCGCCCGTTGCCCTAACTACCGAATACAGCGTGAGGGATTAGTTCGGACTGAGTACACTTGTGATGAATAAATGAAACCAAAATTCAGCATTCACCTATTTGCTAAACAAAACGTTTTTTTTTATCATAGGAGGCAAACGAACAGGTGAGTCACATGATGTTAAGTGATCACTACTATCCATAGACACCAGCAACACCCGAGAAGTCGTAAGTGCGTTGCCAGCCTGTGTTGTTGGGGAAGGTAGAGGAAGGTGTCACTGGCCGATGAAAACGCAAAAATCAAGCACTGTTATTTCACATCGGTGTTTCTGTGAGTGATACTACCCCGGACGAGCCGAACAATTCATGCTGACACTAGTTATAGCAAGCGTGGCTCTACCACCTTCCAAAATGTGGAGCATTTTCATTTTTTTTCCAATGGATATATTAAAACACATATCTAAAATATATTACATGAAAGTTGAATACAGTTATATCAACCCCAACAGAGAACAACAAGCATAAGAAAAAGTAGAAGTTTTCAACATGATTTGTAGAAAAAACTGTACATTTACTTGATAAAACTTTTTTTTTGTACATATGTAGATATTTATACATATAAAAGAACTAGTGTTTGTCCAGCGGTCGAAATTCAACCATAATTAATTACTCTTTTAGGTTCAATTTGAAGAAAAAATAAACTTAACTAAGGCAGATATTTTTAACTGTTTTTTCTCTGCCTATTTAAATGTAGACGCCTAACAGACTAATCACTCATGAAAATTTTTAAGAGAGTTTCGTTTACTCTATAGGTGAAACGGAGTCGAAAGTGTGTATGAAAATCCATCAGTTATAAGTTAATTACTTATTTTATATATACACATATATTAAATACTAGCCTCTGCCGATGACTTCGTTTGCGTGGAATAGATACTTTGGGCTAACATTAACACCCAGCGGAAGCTCTAAAAAGGAAAAAAAAAACACGATTTTTAAACATTCTTCAATGGTGCTCCGCTCCCATTGGTCTTAGCGTGATAAAGCCTTTCCTTTCTCGATAAATATGCTATATAAAATTGAACGAACTTTTCAAATCGGTGCAGTAATTCCTAAGGTTACCCCTACAACGTCACAAACTTTACGTCTTTATAGTATTAGTATAGATTACTTTATACTACTATATATTAGAATAGCTAATACAAAACACGTTCTAAACCGCTAGAGATTGCAACTCAACAATAAACGCTTAAGCTTCTAACCTACAACACACCTCTTGGCGGCGTCTTTCACAAATAAATAACAATGTTGATTTACAACTGCGGTACGCTGCGAATGACGGAGCCCTTCTCGCTGAGTTGTTATCGAATTCATTGCTTTGCTATTCCGTTTCCCTTTAAAAAAATACATAAATTATTTATCGAAAGGTACATTTTAGCGTATGAGAGACGGAACAGGTATCCGATAGCCATTTTATATTCGGCTTCTACTATTTGTTCAGGATGAATGATTCCCGCGCCTATTTGTAATATTATATACCTGTATTATTTGTATTGCAATGTTTATTTATTATATTTAGTTATTATAACGATTCTGGTTTCTCTTTCGTCTTCACTTTAATTCTTTTAAAACGTAATTTCCCTTTTTCTGTCTTATGGGGTGTAAGGGGTGTCGAGTAACATCTTAAGACTTGAGACACCTAAGCCAACCTCACCTGCACGTGCTGAATAACGAACGAGGCAATGGCGAAAGCGGGGTGGTAGGGTTTTACAGCCCGACTGGGTCGCAACCACCATGCATATAGCGAAAAAGCCCGTCATAGAGACTCGCTTCTGCGCGTCGCGTTTCGGGATCAGCCTGTGCATATCTAGTACCGGGTGACTTTAGTCATTATGGCCGGCATGACAACGGCGACCGACGATGGATAATCTGTCTCTCGTTTGTTGCCGATGTTTTTAGATTGTACTATGCTTAACATCAGGCATAGTGCAGTCACTATGTCGTGCTTCGATAAAAAAAAATATATCAATGCACGCCATCATCAATTTAAAGTAATCTGTAATCAGGTATTTAGGCTTTCATGAGTTAGGTATTACCCTATCACAATTTTTTTTTTTTTTATATCAAAGCAGGCAAACGAACTGTTGGGTCACGTGATGTTAAGTGATCACCACCGTCCATAGACACTAGCGACATCAGGGACGTCGCAAGTGCGTTGCCAGCCTGTATATGGGAGAAGCGGGAGGAGAAGGAAAGGGAAAGAAGGAAAGAGCAAGGGACGTGGGCCTCCGGCTCTCTCACTGACCGAACGAAACAAAACAATGCAAGCACTGTTATTTCACGTCGGTTATCTGTGAGGGGGTGGTACTACCCCGGAGGAGCCGACCCATTCATGCTGAAACCAAAAATAGCTTTAGCGGGGCTCTACCACCTACAATATACTAAGTTCAAGCTAATATTTTTAGAAATAAAGATGTTAGTATTTGATATATTTTTTATTTTGTACTCTATATGCCCCTATAAGTATTTTAGTGATTTAGTTTAACTGTTAATTTTTTTTTTTATATCATATAGGAGGCAAACGAGCATGCGGGTCACCTGTTGTTAAGCGATCACCGCCATCCATAGACACTAGTAACCCCAGAGGAGTCGCAAGTGCGTTACCAGCCTGTATGGGGGAATGGAGAGAAAGGGAGAGGGGAGGAGAGTTGGGTCTCCGCCGTTCTCACTAACCGAACGAACGAAACGCAACGATGCAAGCACTGTTACTTCACGTTGGTTTTCTGTGAGAGGGTAGTGCTACCACGGGCGAGCCGACCCATTCATGCTGAAACTAATAATAGCTTCAGCGTGGCTCTTCCGCCTACTAAATCACTACTTAATCTGTAAAAAAACATGAACAAGTATAGTCTAAATAATACTTTAAAATGTCCTCCATATGCCTTTTAAAGTTTCATTATAATCGGTCCACTGAAACAAGGACAATAGAATTATTTTATGTAAAATAAATTAATATTTAATTTCCAAGTAACTTTTACTAAAATATATTAGTTCATAAGAAGCATAATAATAATATTAATGAATTCTATTCGAAAGATAATTATCTTAAAAATAACATTGAGTGAATTAAACGATAAATAAAGGACTTAACAGTAAATCTGGATTAACGTAATTGCTTTTTTTCGTGAGGACCAAGTTTCTTAGTCGCCATGTTTATTTTCTGCAACGTTGGAGAGATTGGGTACAAAATTTTTTCCTTATGGTATCTAACACAATTTATGTATTATTCTATACGAATACTATAAAATGGGAAAGTTGTTTTTTTTTATATTATAGTAGGCAAACGAACAGGCGGGTCACCTGATGTTAAATGATCACCGCCGTCTGTAGACCCTAGCAACAACAGGGGAGTTGCAAGTGCGTTGCCAGCCTGTGTTTGGGAGGAGAATGGGTAAAGGGGAAAGGGGGAAAGGAAATGCGAGAGGAGGGGAAGGGCGGTTTATCTCCGGCGTTCTCACTGACCGAACGAAACGCAACAATGCAAGTACTGTTCCTTTACGTCGGTGTTCTGTGAGAAGGTGGTACTACCCCACGCGAGCCAACTTATTCATGCTGAAGCTAATACTTAACATACCATACACCAAAGTATTCGAAGTCGAAGAAGCGACTAAGTTACAGGGGTTAGTGTTGTAGTTACTTCATTTATTTATTCTACTAGGTATGGTTTTTTCTATAAAATAAAACAGCTACTCTATAGTTAAATCCTTATATTTTAAACAGATTATTTAGGCGCCAACTTTTAACGAACACACTTTCAAGTATGTAAAATCTGTAGACAACATAATGTGTACGTACCTTACCTATTTAACACATATTTTAAAGTTTCTTTAATAAAAAAAATAATTCATCGAATCATCAAAGTCAATTCAAATGGAGAAATAATTTCCTTAGCTTAC
Source organism: Antheraea mylitta (assembly GCA_014332785.1). Taxonomy (NCBI): domain Eukaryota; kingdom Metazoa; phylum Arthropoda; class Insecta; order Lepidoptera; family Saturniidae; genus Antheraea; species Antheraea mylitta. Next base: position 21,360 of record JACEII010000527.1, read on the forward strand.
CTGTGAAAAGTGATATTAACACACTTCTTATATTTTTCTGAGGTGTTGTGACAGCATTTAATTGCACAAACTGTCATAATTATTTATTTTGTAAGAGATGTGTTCGGGGCGCAGTGACCTTGTACACTACGCAGCAGGCGGGCGTAGGGAGCCATTTCTAGCTCCAATTTAATTGCTTCTAATTTTTAAGCGCGGATTTGGTTTCTATGCGTTATTATTCTAAGATAAATATTTAGTACCTGGGCGACCGAACCTAGCTCGGTTCTTTAAAAAACATTTT
>JACEII010000528.1:0-19746 GCA_014332785.1 Antheraea mylitta
AGAACTACTTCATAGTCGTCTAGTTATATAATTAATAAAAGAGTAACAGCGTTTTCTGTAAAACCTCACCAAGAAAATTATAAAGCACATCCTCGAGTAACTTATAAAATTAGTTTCATTAAAATCTGTTCATTCTATCAAAAGTTATTGTAATTTTAATAATGAAGTCACTTAAGTACAAGGGAAAGTAGATAAATAAATGGACTTAATACATTTAGATGATTTTATTAGTGGTTTTTTAATGTTGATTTTATTAGTTTTTTACATTAGGTTCCAAGCGAAGGGAGTCACAGGCACAGCTAGTTTTAATTTTTTTTATAATCATATACATTTTTCAAATAAAGGTATACTTTAGATTATCAAATTCGATATAAGCGAATACAATTTGTTTACGACACGACATCGTGACGATATAACGTCGTATCGTATAAAACACTTACTTTTATATTATTCGTGATTAAATTTGCGTCACTATCTGTCCAACGGTGCCTTGCAATTTTCACCTGAAAAGCCTTAATTTTCCATAAGGAATCTCCGGAGGGTCGACTCATACAACTCTAGAGGAATTATCAACTCAATTATGCCTTGGTTTATTTATCTTAATGCTTGATTATTTTATTGAATTGTAAGCGGACATTTTCAAAAATTCTTGGATTTTGCCTGAGGCTAGTAATATCATAATATATACCTCTACTCGGAGATGGTGTTTATAAAACCTTGACCCTGATTCGAATATCAACCTAGTCATAGAAGCGAGGAGATAAAACATAATAGATTTTCTTTTTCATAGAATTAAACTATTCAGTGAAATATTGTTTACAGTGATTTCTTTATATTTTTAGAGTGGGAGGTTATTTCCAGTTAATAAAAATCTTGTGAAAGTAAATCTTATAATTGTCCAACCTATTATTCTGTGCCTTGCAGCATTGCCTAAGAAAATAATAATATTGGTCTTACCGAGTTTGATACAACGTATGGCGAGTTGGTATTTGTTTTTTGTGGTATTAAAATTGTGCTAGTCGTTAACTGAAGTTAGATTATCTTATCACTGTGACATTTAAATGAGACAAGTGAGAATTCTTCGCTAAATAACTACGCTGTTAACGCCAGACGAGTTGGTATGAAAATATATTTGCTTATTTTGTACATTTTGCTTTTAAAACGCATTTCTCTGTTAACTTTTATTGTACGAAGATGATATATACCAACGTATTTGTAGAAGAAAATCTCTGGTATTACGGATTTGATTCTAAATATAATAGTTGAATTCTTATAACTTTATCAAGTTTATATTAACTGAATATAACGCAATATGAGTGGATCTGAGTGTTGGGCGACGAAAGAGACGGATGAGAGAAAAGGTTAATTAAGGTAGATGTGTGGTGTAACTAGAATGCACAAGATTAGGAATGAATATACCAGAGAAAGTTTGAAAATAGCACCAGTGTTAGAGAAGTTGAGGAGTAATAGGTTAGCAAGGTATGGGTATGTCATGAAGAGAGATGAAGACCATGTGACTAGAAAAGCTTTGAGTATGATGGTCGATGAATATAAGAGTAAGGAAGACCGAAAAAGGTATGGATGGACTGTGTGAAAAATGATATATGTATATAAGGTGTGAATAATGAGATGACATCTGATAGGCGAGAGTGGAAAAGGAAAACATGCTGTGCGCATCCTACTTAGGTGGGATAAGGATAAGAATATGATGATAAGAAGATAGAGGTAAATCCGTGGGTGATGGTTGATTTATTTGTTCATTTTTTTTTTATTCAACTGTACTTACTAAAACATTCACAGACACGACATAGTTCTCAATATGAACACATCCAGTTGCCAATTGTCAACTGTTGGTACAGTCTATTGCGGAATGACACTTTTGTCTCTGATCACCTAAATATTAATATCTAAAAAATAGCTCAACTTACATTCTACAAACAACATGTCTCACTTAACCTCCTTAATTGTAAATATATAAAAATAAGCAAAAATATGTAGGTCACAGCCGTTTCGCATTACGTGGTGGTTTCGCGGGTCGGGCGAGTGCAGATTTGCATCTCACAGGTGACGCTGTTGTATATACCCTTTATGCCGTATTTCACCTTTTATTTAAAGTTACAAGTATCTGCTCTGAGCCTTTATTCCACTACATATTATGTAACAGCCGATACTGCAACTTCGTAAGTGTATTTTTTTATTTCATGATAAATTAATATGTTATCTGGATTCATTGTGGACTGTTTTTTTTTAATATTTTTTATTGTAATTCTTATGTTACATAGCCCCTATCTTAAAGAGTAATTACATAATTTAGATAACAGGTATTCATAGAATTATTAATTAGTTGTTTATGTTTATGTCACTTTATGACCGAACGACTTGTGACAAATTGAAATTTCATTCATGTCATCTCGATAGTTAGAAGTTGTCTACTGTGCAGTTTCCGAACGTTTTTTTCACGTACGTTAGTTCTCTGGAATGAAGTCCCAACGGCGGCGAATCCAGACCAATATGACCACAAACCTTCAAAAAACGATCTTACTCATGTGTTACGAATATAATGAGGTGGTCGTAAATCACCTCTATCCGTAATATTTGTATAATGTGTTTTAATTACAAGTTCTTATAATACTATTATCACAAATATAATGTATCGATAAAACCACTCAAACTAGCGATCTTATTAGACTCTGTCGTGTCAATATTCCGAATAAACTCTATCGTTCAGAGTCTACTCGGTGACCGTTCCGATCAGAGTCTATGATGTTACTGTTTTTGAACAAGTTCATGTTCCTTATTTAAAGGTCTCGCAGCTGTAATGGGCAGATACATGCGGTCCACGCGTGTGGCTCGCTTAAAGTCGAAATCAGCTCGACCGAGACCCCTAGGATGCGCACGTTTGAGAAATAAGGCACATGGATTTGATTAATGTAACAGTCGGGTCGCGGGAGAGCTACTTTGGAGAGCAATAAAAACACGGGTTAACTGTTCGACTGTTCAGAGTAAACTGAAACTAAAATTTATTAAACGCTTGAACATACCGCCCACCAAGGACTACCTAAGTCATTTACAAAAACACAATTTTTCTAAAACATTTTCGTAAAACATAATAAACTTTATAAAGAAACTGAATGGTGACAATCCTTTCTTACCAAACAATAATTTTAAGTAATTGTTACAAAAACAAAATGTTAACACTTATCGAAACTTATCACCTCTTATCGATCTTACACTTAACATGCTAACATGTTACTACGATTCTACTCTAAAATAAACATAACTAATCACAAAACAAAAAATAACTTGTTCTAAAAGTTCTCATGTTAACGAAAGCAAGTGGTCTAATACTTGAAATTCTCCGCTGTTCTTAAGAAATATTTTATGTTATCAGCAAAGAGTGTGAATATATTTGAAACACTCACTGTGTTGATTTATTTCAACTTGAAAAACCAAAACAAAGAATGCTTATACTTAACTGTTTACAATATTTCACCATACATCATAACATGAACATAACAAACAACACAATAAAACCAAATATTAATACACAAGTAGAAATTAATTAAATGAAAAGAAAAAATAAATGTATCAAGAAGATATAGGCAAGATACATAATTTGGATACTGGTCTCTTAATTCTAGAATTTTTACATCTTATAGCAACTACTCATGTTATTTGATCTGGACCAGGGTGCTTTTGTTCGATCACTCCAAGTAACCACTTGGAAGGAGGAAGACCATCTTCTTTTACTAAAACAACATCACCTTGATTTGGTTCTGGTGTGATTTTATTCCATTTATACCTTTGATATAATGTGCATAAATATTCTCGCGACCATTTTCTCCAAAAATGTTGTACAAGCTTTTGTGTGTACTGCCATCTTCGTAAACTGCTTATACTAGTATCTTCATAATTATAATCGGGTACTGTCAATAGAGCTTCACCAACTAAAAAGTGACCCGGTGTCAATGGCATAGGTTCTCCATGATCAGAAGGTATTTGATACAAAGGTCTAGAATTCAAACACGCTTCAATTTGAGCTAAGACTGTAGATAGCTCTTCATATGTGAGTATCGTTCCATTAAGTACACGATACAAATGGAATTTTGTAGATCTCACTCCAGCCTCCCATAATCCACCGAAATTAGGAGAATGAGGAGGTATAAAAGACCACTTTGTGCCATTATTTGCCAGACACGCTGCTACTTCCTCCGATAAATTTGAATTCTCTGCCTTGATTAATTTTTGTAGCTCTTTTGAAGCTCCAATGAAATTTGTGCCATTGTCACTAAAAACTTCCAAACAATGTCCGCGGCGTGCAACAAAACGCTTGAAAGCTGAAAGAAATCCCTCAGTCGTTAAATCACTAACAACTTCTAAATGAATAGCGCGTGTTGACATACAGATGAAAAGACAAATATATCCTTTATATGATCGAGAACCTCTACCTTTGGATACTCGAATATTAATAGGGCCGGCGTAATCTATGCCGCAACGTATAAACGGACGACTCATAGTTACCCTAGCCTTAGGTAGTACACCCATAAATGGTTGTCGCGTAGCAGCACGATATTTAACACATTTACAGCATGTTCTTACATACTGTTTGATCATATTTTTAACATTAAAAATCCAGTATTTAGACTTTATGTAATTGAGCATTAATTGAAGACCCCCGTGAAGGGTAATATCGTGTGCTTCAGCAACAATTAATCTAGAAATATGATGATACCCAGGCAAGATAATTGGATGTTTGATGTCGTACTCTTCTTCACTTTGTTGAATACGTCCTCTAACACGCATTATTCCATCAGTATCCATAAATGGGCATAACGAGTTTAACCTACTACGATTTGATATTATTCCTGATTTCACTAAGCTGTCGATATCCACGGAAAAAGCCGCATATTGACAGTGTCGTAGACATAACTTAAGCGATTCATCCAACTCATTAGCCGTGAGGTATTCAGAAATACCTTTTAAGTTTTGCCGAACCTTCGGTAACAGGCGTCTGCACCAAGCGATAACTCGTACTAATTTCTTCAAACATGAAAATTTCGTCCATACAGCGAGTTCTGTATACATCCTGTCATCATTAATAATTGTATGAACTCTCACTTTCCTTTCTTCGATATTAGTTTGCGGAATAATGCTTTCTGTCTGCAGATATCGAGATTTATATAACCAATCTGGACCATAGAACCACATATCATTCTTTAATAACTCACTGGGATTTAAGCCGCGAGATGCGCAATCGGCTGGATTTTGAGCCGACTCGACATGAGACCACTGTCCATTATCTAATACTTTAAGAATGTTTGTCACCCGATTGGCAACAAAAGTTTTCCAGCGACTCGGTTCACCTTTTAACCAAGCAAGAACAATAGTAGAATCTGTCCAAGCTCGAATTTGAGATTTTGTGAATCCCATCACGGTAATTATTTCTAATAACAAGTTGCTGAGAAGTTCTGCTCCACACAATTCTAATCGTGGAGTTGAAAGTCTCTTTATTGGAGCAACTTTAGTACGAGCTACTAATAAGTTGATATGAATATCTCCATATGAATCAACGATTCTTGAATATACTACAGCGGAATAGGCATCATCTGACGCATCGCTAATTATTTTCATATGGCCTTGCTTTAAATAATCATTCATTGCCATGGTATACTCTTCCCGTCTCCTATGTAATAGTGGACTTTTCAGCCTATTTTCTAAATAAATATATCTACGTAGAGCTATATCTCTTAAACCCCCATATTGACATTGAGGATCTTCGTCCCGAAAGGGAAGACTAACAACATAGCGACCATCAGAATCTCTAGTTGTAGTGGATTTGAAATAGCTCTCACAGTTCTGTTCATCTTCGGATAAAATCTTGCAATGCTGATCACTTTCAATTTCCCAAAAACTCCGAAGTAATTTATTTAACGTGTCATCTTGCACGTGTAAACTTATTATGTGTCTAGTGTCTTTGTCTTCTTTACACTCTTCTTGACCGGACAAGATCCATCCTAGCTCCGTATCCTGAGCAACGAGTTTACTCGATGGATTTTTAAGAACTCCGGTCTTCAAAATCTGCGCATATATTTCCGCACCTAGCAAAATATCTATTTTGCTTGGCGTGGCAAACTCCGGATCAGCTAGCTTTAATTTTGATAACTCAGGCCAATCGTGTACCGCAACCTTCCTTACTGGCAGATTTGATGATAAATGTTTTAACACATAAGCTTGTACATCACACTTAAACGACGTGCGAGTAGTGGACTGTATATTAAACTTGACCGCGTGTCTTATTGAATGTGATTTCCCTCCTCCCAAGCCTGATACTTCTCCCTTCACTGAAAATTTACGAAGGCCCAATAATTGAGCACAGTGCTCCGTAACAAATGAGGCTTGAGAACCCTGGTCCAGTAATGCTTTAAACAAATAACAATATCCCTTATGACTAACTACCTTAACAACAGCCGTTGCTAAAATTACATGACCAGGTGAATAAAAATGATTAGAAATCACTTGCTCTATACAAGTCGACGATTGTCCATCAGTCTTCTTCTGGTGAGACTCCGTTGGATTATAAACTGCGTTAAGCGGAGTACTAACACTTCCTTCCGGATGAATTAACGAATGATGGCGTCGACCACATCTGCCACATTTTGTACTTCGCTTACAATGATACACCGAATGATTACTACTGAAACAGTTAAAACACAATCGGTGTTTTTGTACAAAATCGTAGCGGCTTCCGTAGCTCTCCTTACAAAACTTCTTACAGTGGTGCAGTAAATGACTCTCTGAACAAAACGGACAAGAAACAGTGGTTGTCTTAAATACTCTATACTTTTCTGTTACCTTCTCTTTCGGTTTACTTTCCTTTATATTAGGTTCTAAAAACTCTAATGATCTAAACTTGGACTCTAATAACATCTTAAAGTCTTCTAAAGTTGGAAAAGTATCAGTATATTCGCTTATTTTTTGTTCCCACTGTTTTCTTGTTTCACTGTCTAATTTTAACGAAATAAAGTAGATTATTATAATATCCCATGTCGACACATCAATACCTAGGTTTCGTAGTGCATTTAAACAGTCATTTGTTGTATTTAACATGTTCTTGATGTTTGTTGAAGATTCTGACGTCAGTGACTTTTGACTCATCAAACGCTTGAGAATGCAATTGGCGATATAACGCTTATTGCTATATCTCTTCTTTAGTTGAAGCCAACATGTTTCATAATTGACACCTGTAACGGGAATGTGTCTCAACAACTGCTCCGCTTCTCCCGTCAGGTGTCCTTTTAAATAATGTAGTTTTTGTACTTCAGCTAAAGATGTATTATTGTGAATCAATGATTCAAATAAATCATGAAAAGTCTGCCATTCCATATACTGTCCAGAGAAAGTAGGTAATATTATTTTAGGTAATTTCACAACAGCAGAATCCTCCTTTTGTGAACCAATATCAGTTGTACTTTGACGTGTGTGCACTTGAAATTTATTCAACGATTCTTTTAAATCTACTTTATATGTCATATACATTTCTTCTACAATGTTGTAAGTATTGTTATTTAAATATGCGAGGTCTATTCCCTTCTCTATCTTGCTTATAATTTGAAAGTGATTATTATCGAATAAACTCCATTGTTTTTCTAACTGTTCTAATCTCGTTTCTATATAAGATGTAGTTATTCGATCCTTAGGGGATTTTTTAAAGTTTGTAAATCCATTAGATATTTTACTCTTGAGTTCCTCTTGTATATTAATTAAACCTTCCATTATTTACGATTATCCTCCCAATAATTATTTAATATTCAATAGGAATTAAAACTGTAGTTAATTGTACACGTTGCAAAATAATTCAAATATTTCTAAGTCTCAAAGTCAATAAGTCTTTTAATCACTTTATGTATAAAAACAGGAATAAACAAACGTATGGTTCAATTTTATAATAACTTCAAAAATGTTTAATAATGTTCACAATACTCACAACTTTTGTCCACTTGTACTTACGATACGAGTCACTCACTAACACTTATACTATACTATACGGCTCGGAAGGCCAATGATTCATGTAACAGTCGGGTCGCGGGAGAGCTACTTTGGAGAGCAATAAAAACACGGGTTAACTGTTCGACTGTTCAGAGTAAACTGAAACTAAAATTTATTAAACGCTTGAACAGATTCGTTCTTTTGTCATTATTTCCCTAGACCGTGGCATTGACATAAATTTATTGCATCTTGCACAATTTAAAACAATACTTATCCCTAATAAATTATAAGACTATTCGTTCCTTATTGTCCATATAACTTATTGCTAACACTGTTTCTACAAACTAAAACAATATGTACTACAACTAAAGGGTAATAAATCTACGCGCTTTCACATCCTATTCCTATTCACTATTTAAAACTATTCAATGTCACTAAATGTCTTGCACATGGCTCGCTGTCCGTAACATCCTGCTTTAAAAGCTGGCAACGCGTCTGCGATGACCTCCGTGTCGCAAGTGATTACTTACCATTAGGTGACTCTTCTGTTTGTTTGCCTCCAATTACATAAAAAAAAAACAATAGTTTCTAATGAGATTAGCCGAGATAAATAACAGTCACTTCCGTTTTTTATATGTACACCCTGAGTGAAGTTTGGTTACTAACATCTCCCTTTGTAACAAACTTAACTCCGAGTCATATACTGCCATTAAGATATCGACGAAGGAAAATAAATTGAGTACGATGACTTCATAATTGAATACTAAAATGTATAAATGGCTAATAATAGTTCGAAATAAAAAAAAATGGTTCGAAATCAATTTTAGGTGCTAAGAAGGCACTTATCAACTAACTACCAACGGTTCGGACAAACAACTTAGTCAGTAGTAATAAGCATTGGGACCTTATTGTAAAACCTAACACTATTCCCTAAAAAGCAGTTACTGGTTATAGTGAGTCTGAAACATGGGACAAACAGTATGTCACAGTTTCTAGTATTTAGATCATGTTGTTTTTTTTTACGAAATCCAATCTTCCAAAGTTTTTACGGACATACATTAAATTATCAAGAATGCATTGCGAGGGTAGAGGTAAGGTACCGAATTCCGGAAAGTTAGGTCGCGAGGTTCCATATTGTAAAGTGGTCGAACTGCCCATTTTTGTGATAAAAATATGGTGTCTGCCTCAGTTGCTGTCACCCACAAAAAATGCCGTAAGACATTAAGCTGTGGAAGAAGGTAAACCTAACAATGGCAATATATGTCAACTAGCGAATTCGAATGCAGTAGAAATTAATCTAAATACCAATTTCTTAATGAGAGAACCCTATTGAAATTTTGAATCAAGTGATACACATACAGTATTATCAATTAACCGTACAGAGTTCTCTGCAAAATGTTTATAGCTATAGCACAGTGCGGAGTACAATGCTTGCCGATAGCCTTTCTTTCAGGAGGCAATTGCATTTGGGAATCAATATAGATTTCACATTCGGTTTGTACACATCGTACCTACAAGCAGATTTATAATAATTATTTTGGAAAATTATATACGTTTACTTTCATAGCCCTTTTTTACATTTAATGACACAGAATGTCTTTCTTTTTTAAAATATAAAAATAATACTTTTCAACTAGGTTTTTAACAGCCAGTTTAACATGCTACAATTTTAAACTGACTCGTCATTTAATATCAGATAAAGTTTTTGTCAAATGCTAAATCTTATAAATAACCATAAAGAGTGAAGCATTAAAGAAAATTATCTAATTGGATAATGACTTAAATCTAGTTTCTCAGTCAGATAACTACAATATAGATTATACGCGTAAGCGGTCGCGAAAAGTAGTACAGTAAGCATCTAGTTAAGATAAATAAAGGCAGTAATATGTAAAAATATTGTTCCATTTATGTGTAAAGTAGCGCTCAAGTGCAAAATATCTGTTGTGGGTAAGAAAACTTGTAGAACATTGAATTGTGAGCTGAGGCGCCGTGTCGCGCTCAGATAAACACGGATAAACAAAGCCGTGTATGTAATTCACAATGTTTTCAATAGATGGCGTTACCGTGTATATCATCAGGCGCTAATATGGGATATTAAGACCACGTAAAAAACGAAAATATAACTAATTTCGCAATAAATTACTTACTTGGATGTAACAATCGAATATTCAGGTAAATTCTAAGTTAAACAATGAAACAAATCAAAAATAGTTTTTTCTTTAATATGATTTTTTACGAATTATTTATTATTAAATCAAAGTAGAATATTTCATATAATAAGATAAAAATACGACTTAAAAACCTTTTACTTTTAAAGTAACTAAAGTACTAACTCTCTTTGCCTCGTTATTGGAATTATGTAAATTGGTTGGTGGTGATTGGTTGATTGGTTGGTTGGTGTCTCTCTTTTTAAAATGTCATCAGAATTTTCAATTTGAATCATGTTGATAAAGCTAATCTTATTTTTAGCAAGCAAAAGCCTAATAATATATGAATAACGAGTCCATGTCGTATTAATAAATATGTTTATACATTTTTTTTTTTTTTTGTTATAAGTGTGTAGGTATACAGGTTACTGATCATGAATATGAAGTTAAAAAAAATATCCGTTTGTATGTCCCCATTAGAAGTGTCATATTCCATTAGAACAATTAAACACATACCCACATGAGATTGAATATTTCTTTCGTTTTTTACACTTGCACCATTAAGGAACACAAAAACATATTGAATATGTATTATACACAGAAACACAACTGTTGAAACATATATACGAATGTGGTAAAACGCGTGGTTGTTACAAACTCATAACAGTATTAAACTCTCGTTTCTTAGATCTCGCTTATGAAAATTTAAAGTCAATTAGTTAATTAATGATCAATTTAAAATTGTTTAACTCAGTTCGCAAACGTTTGTTCAAATATTTCGTACATATTACAACACATGCAGTTATTTATTGTAATACTTTTAGTTTCTAATGATTTTGCTATTTCGTAGGAATTGTGTTTTATTCTTTTATTTTGCCATCGGCCTTTACTAGTTCTATGTGGCTACTATTAAATTGTACCAATATTACTTAGCCTGTAAGGAACGGGTCATAGTACTGAACATAAAGAATACTCTAAAAAGGTATGTATATATCATTGAAAAACGTATTAAAATCGGTTCGGCCGGATACTACGTTTAACTTGGACGAACAATAGTCACCATAATTTTATGATTAATATATATGAGAATATCCTTCTATTTTTCAATGAAAAGCATATTACAATCATTCTAGTATTTAGCTCGAACAAAAAATAACCACTGTAAGTTGATGCTTTATATATAAAAGAATATCCTGTCTTTGAAATCTGAATTGTGACACCTAATTTTAGATGTAATATTGACAATTTCATATATTTTGACACAAATAAAGAGCGGCATTTATCAAAGGGCTAGGTCATCGGCGCGTGCCGCATAACATTAGTAGATCGAGTGGCTGACAAAGCAGTTTGAATCTTATGTATATACAGATAAGGTTGCAAATGTTCGTGTTCGTGTTCGTGTTTTGTGTGCCCACGCTAACAGTCAGGTTTACCCTCCGCCTATAGATTTTTCGGATCAAAAAAAAATAAAAAACTTGCTTTTACTTTACGACCGACCACTGAACGAGCACTTGTATTTATAAAACGCAAGTTGCCATATGTTTAGTGATTTCAATGGTTTAGGCGATAAAATACAAGTTATCCCACAACATGTTAACAGTAGGCGACTATACGTAGATTGTATTGCATAGAAAAAAATGGTTGAATGTAATAGTTGATTATTTTAATTGAAAATGAATGAGAATAATTAAGGTTTGTTATTTTTAAATTTGTTTTATCCTCATCAAGAACATGAGATGGTGTTTATAACGCGCTAGATGTGGCTGTTGAGTTAAAATAATTAAATTAGAGATACGTTTTGCAGTTGGTCCGAGTTACAAGAGGGAGTCGGCAATAAAGGGCTTTAGCAAAATTGACGATTACCCACTTTTAGACGTAGTCTAACGATGTGAGGTATATGATTGAGTTTTAAAGAACAGTTATAGAGCTTGATAATAACTAAAAGAAAATCACTGACAGAATAAATCTTTTTTTTTAATTGTAGCACGGCAAAGGGACTGCACTATGCCTGATGGTAAACACAGTGAAATCTAAAAATAATGGCGACCACCGATTGACACACTATCCATCGCCGGTCGCCACTATCATGCCGACCTGCAAAAAGCTGGATATGCACAGGCTGATCCTGAAACGTGACCCGCAGAAGCGAATCACTATTACTGGCTTTTTCGCTATATATATGGTGGTTGCGACCCAGTCAGGCTGTAAAACCCTACCACCCGGCTTTCTCCATTGCCTCGTTCGTTATTCAGCAGGGTACACCACGTGCAGGTGAGGTTGGCTTGGGTGTCTCAAGTCTTATGATGTTATTTGACACCCCTTACACCCCCTAAACTTCTAACTTATATATTTAAATTACAAAAAGCAGTTATTTATAAATGTTTACCGCCCAAAGAAGTGGGCATGGATCAGCTAGTAATATTATAAAGCTGAAGAGTTTATTTGCTTGAATGCTTCGGCTCCGTCGTCACCGCGTTCGAGGTCGTCCGCGAGCCCGCTGCTCCGACCTACGCGACGATGTGAAAGTCAAGCGCCTCCTCGTCCGCTCCGCCTCTTGCGTCGAATCGACGATCCACAAAAGGCCCCTTTCAGGACCAACCAGACCGCCACCCGACGACCCCTAGCCAGCCTACGGATCCCGCCGCCGCTTCTACATCGACCATCGCTACGCCTACTGGACTCCGCACCTCCGTGCCTGCCCTTCGCACGCCGACTCCGGATGAGCGTCAACCGCTGGCCGGCGGGGCGTCCGCTGCGACGGAAGCGTACGAGAGTGATATTCTCACTCTCGTTCAGCTAATTTTAGCTGGGGCTCTGTCGCAGGGGATGCTTCGCTGGATGGCGCTGTTTCTGCGCGTCCAGGAAGCCGCAGCAGAAAGAAAGCCGCCTTTCCCGGTCGATTCAGCCGCGCTCGCAAGCGCAGCCCGCGGCAAGCTCGCGCCGCCCGCATATTCCGACGCGCCGACTAACCCGCTCGGTCGAGCGCTGCGCCGCAAGCGCAGCGAACCCGAAGCTGGGCCCGTGTCCGAACGCGCGTCAACACCTACATCGCCTACTTTAGCAGAAGCCCCACCGAAAAAGAAGAAAGCCTGTACTACGCCTCTCGCGCAGACACCACAACCTCGCGAAGAACCCGATACCCCAGCGGCGCCGGTGCACGCACCCGCACCCGCCCCCGCTCTGTCGCGAAAGGTTGCCCACGAGCAGCCTACTTACGCGTCGATCGCAGCGCCTCTTGCGCGCGATTCGTGAACTAAGTCAGTCGAGTGCCCGCGGAACCCTAATTCGCGGCCTCCGCGCGACAGTGCTGCTGCCGCGCACGAAATTGAAACGCCTGCATCGCCCGACGCGTAAGGCCCGCGCTACCCGCCTATTGTGGTCGAGAGCACCCACGACTGGGTTCGGCTACTCCCACAACTGGCGGAACAGTTGGGGCGCGGCCCTAACGTCCGCGCCTATGGAAACGGGGTGCGTTTCATCCCGGAGGATATAGAAGAGCACCACATGACTATGAAGTTCATTGAAGAGCTCGAGGGGGCGAGCTGGTTCACATATACCTGCCCCTCGCAGCAAGGCCTGAAGGTCGCAATCCGCGGCCTCCCAAGAGGAATCGACCCCACGGACATTATCGGTGCACTCCGCCGCGAGGGCTTCGTGGCCGAGTATGTCCGGGAAATTAATGGCCGGCGTGGTAGACCCGGGTGCATCTACCACGCCGTGCTGAAGAGGACGCCCGGATTAATTCCCGCAATTTACAACACCACGACCCTAATGTGCATGCCCGCCATTAAAATCGAAGCCTGGAAGGGAGAGCAGCAACTGGCACAGTGTTTCCGCTGTCAACAGTTCCGGCACTCCTCTCTACAATGTCATCGTCAGATTGCCTGCGTCCGGTGCGGGGGACCTCACTCCGCCCGGTAATGCGACCGCCCGAGAGAAGTATCGGCGACCTGTGCCAACTGCGGAGGCGCCCACACAGCGAACAACAGACGAAGCTGCCCCGTCTTCAAGCGGGAGCTAAGGAACCGCCGAGCAGGGACCGTTTCCAGAGTAACTGGACCTAGAAAACCCAGGCCGGCGGCCGAGAGAACCTTAGAAGGTGCGGGGGCGTCTCTCATGGCCCCCGCCAATGATCCCTTACCGAGAGGCGGTAACACCTCCAAGAGAAGGCTCAGAAGAAAAAGACGCCCACGTAAACCTGACCACCAAACAAGCAAGGATCACCCGTGCCCCCCTACAAGTGAGGGGGAGGAGAAAAAGAAGACGCTCGAAAGACTCGCCTAGGCCACGAAAATGGCCTCGGGCGAGATCCCGATAGACATTGACACCCGAATTGGCCAGCTGGTAGCATGCCTACTAGCCGTAGAGAGCGAACACGACACCCAGCTAAGAGCCGCCTCCTCACACGATTCCCAGGAGTTGGTGAAGAAGTATGAGGAACAGAAGGAGCGCCTACTCAAAGAAATTGGGAAGGAGTTGAAACGCCCCAACACACTGCCACCGCTGATAATAGGAACAAAATAAAACCAAGACAGAAAGAGACAACCGAAGAGCGAGACGACAAGATCGCCGTCCGAAAGAGACGAAAGAACACCATAGGGGCAAGCCGTTTAAAGACGGCTCTACCGCCGCAGAAAAAACACTCCCGTCGTTACGGGAGGAGAGCAAAGCCTCAGCATAGGGGTCACCCTGAAGCTGACACCCCGCACGCCCCCACAAGGCGAGTGAGAGGAAGTCCCGATGGCTTGAATGCACTAATCTCAGGAAGAATTGGTCTGATTTGAACAATTCTGTCAGTGTTACATAGCTCATTTATCGAGGAAGATTATATAAAATATATCATCCGCTAAGACCAATAGACGCGGATCATCAATGAAAAATGTTTCAAAATCGTGTTCATTTCCTTCTGAGAGCTTTCGCCGTGGATTAGCGTTAGCTTAAGGTAACTATTCTATGCGGAAGAAGTTGCGGCCAGAAGATAGTTGACGAATATTAGGGCTAAAGTAATAGTAAGGTAAATTCGGGTACTCAATCTAACATATCTCATAGTAAACCGCTTGTCGCTTATGAATTAGTTCAAAAAATTACCAGCAGAGTTCCTTGGATTTTCCGTGCGTCGGTGAGATAATTGTCTACAAAATGAAGGTCGTTTTATGCGGGCCGGTCCTCAGGCAAGTAATTACGAGTTCTGGCGACGTCTTACGAATTCTGAGTTCTCCATGACGGTGTGAGATTTTTTATCGACCCTTATTTAATTCTGAATAATATTGGATTAATTAAATCGGTAACAGAAATTCAAAGGATATATATCTCAAGGAATACTCAAGACGTAATGCAATGCGTTCAAAAATCAATAACCATGCAAATTTATTACAGTTGCTGGAACTCACCAAACGGTACTTGCCGATTGATTATTAACTTGAGGGTCGTAGCCAGCCAGTCGGATTTAGAAAGAATTCTACCAGTATACATTCATCAATATTTGAGGAAGGATAACTTATGTCCTCAATCCAAATACAAAATGTTTTTATTGTTAAAGTTTAGTTAATTAGTTAGAGGGTTTTAAATTTTTGACTAATCATCAGCTATGCATTATTCCGAACCCCATTTTGAAAAAGCTACGATAAAATAAAGGATTTACCTAATCGAATTTATACTTAATGAACATTTTAAATGTGTTTCTGAATATAAAATATATTTTAAACTTGAATTTCACAATATTAAACTATTTCATTTTCCATTTATTTAATTTCGTATTATTGTAAAGAATATCCTTGCTAATATAACGGGCGTAGGTTTTGTATAGGAGCTAGATCAGTTACAGTTACAGTGGCTAAGCGTAATGTTTATCTAGACATATTTTCAGCCACGCTGGAGGCCATTATTGGTTTTAGCATTGAATGAGTCGACTCGATCGGGGTAGTACCACCCTCTTAGAGAAATACCGACGTGAAATAACAGTGCTTGCACTGTTGCGTTTCGTTCGGTCAGTGAGAGCGCAGGATGCCCATTTCCCATGCTCTGTCCTCCCCCTTTCTCTCTCCTTCTCTCTCCTCTCCCCATCGCCCATTTCCCCCATCACCCCAAAACAGGCTGGCAACGCACTTGCGACTGCTAGAATGTTGCAGATGTCTTGAAATAAGTAATTAAATACATTTCAATCATTTTTAGAAATGTCTGTCTGTCTTTTTGTATGAACACGCATCATTACTAACGTATGGTGTTCACGATAAAGCTTACCAAATAAAGATCACCAAATCAACATATCCTCGAGTAACATTTAGCCTTGGTTTTATTAAAATCGTTTGACTCTATCAAAAATTATTGTAATTTTGATGATGACGTGACTTCAGTATGAGAGAAAAGTGGATAAGTAATTGGACTTAATATATACATATCATTTTATTCGTCAGTTTTTTTTGCATTAGGTTGCACGCAGACGGTGTCGCGGTCACAGCTAGAAATTAAATAAGTTAAACTTATACGAAACACTGTCTGAATAATCTTGTAGCTTACCAAACTAAAATCCTAAAACTAAAAAAAACTTTGCGACATAATCAAAGAAGTCGTATAAAATCTAATAACTAAATAACTAAACTATTTATAATAAAACATCGCGTATATGAGTTACGAGTGTTAATATATGGGAAAGGACCGCCGCGGTACATGTATGCGGAATTTCCCAGTAGAGCTTGGACCAATATAAAATGACCTACGAGTGTGCCCCACTTCAATCTCGTTACGGGGATTTATTTTAAATTAGTATAGAAATATTTTATTATGTTTAATTTAATTGCTTTTTTTCCTTCTATTTGAAGGTAATAACGTGAGATAATGGCGGCGAACATGAAATTTACAATATCATGCCAAACTGTGAGCCTCTTGACCGTTATATATACAGGCTGAATATTATACAGTAGCAATATATTTGTTGTCCGTTTTATTATTGAAAGTTTTGCTTCGGTTTGCCTCTCACAGCTTTCGGCACCAATTATTGGACATAGGTTTATAGCTATATTTTCGAAAGTCTTAGTAATCTAAGTTAATACTTGAACTTAGGTTTTCTTTGTTGTTTTTTTTTTAATGTTATTATTTTATATATTAAGTGTGACCATGAAGTGTCATTTCCAAGAATACTGCGAGTGTTTAAGCATTCACCTGGTATAGAAGCTGATTCTGAAAAGCGACCATAAAAAGAGGCACTTTGACGTTATCATCGTTTGCATAATATTACAAAGCATATAACAGTTTCTAAATCATATACAGGTTAAAACAAAATACATTATTGTATTAGAGCAATGTCAAACCACAACTATGAGATGGCTTCATAAATCTTATCAAAATTTGTACTAGCTTTCGTCGCGACTTTGTCTGGATGTTGCAAACCGCTGGCTAAATTGATACCAAATTTTATTTCGATTCGTTCATTAGTTTTGGAAGGTCTAGTCTTGGAAAACAAATAGAATTATTATTTATTATAAATTTTTAGAATTATTTATTATAATTAATATTGGTGTGGATGAATAAGTGTACGAATAATATTGAGCGAGATTCTGCTAAATAGCTAGCTTAAAAAAGATGCATGGAACATTTGTGGAACGAATTTCCTTAACTTGGATCGCGTCAGGAGTCGATTGACAGAAAACGTCACGTAAGGAAAAAGCGTTATACTCATGTGTCTCTCCCTCTATACGAACATCTCTCTCTCTTTCTCTCTCTCTGTCTCTTTCTAATGTATTGAAACTAGCGTCGTGTGATGTTTTTTATTAATTATGGATTCATTTTTTATAAAGTTGGTAGTAAAAAAGTTTGCTGAATAACTTGGACCCTCACTCAACCCTACATATAAAAGTAATTGAAAAATTATACGCAATCCGCTCCGTACTGTTACTTTGTTTAGGAGGTCAACTTATATTGGTTAATAAAAATAACCTCACATAAACCACAGAATATGTATTATACTGGGATTTTTTTATAGATACCTCCGGTTTTCTGAGCCCGTACGGGTAAATAAGATGTTGGGACGGTATCAAAATGCCTATATGAGACTTTCAACAATGAATTACTGAACTCCAATGAATTCTATACAATACTAGACACGCTATTATTTCCATGCATTAATTGATACTAGTGGGCGCCCAGTGGTCGACATTCGACCATAGTTAATTGATTTTTTAAAGTTTGAACTTTATTATGATTCTTTTGTCAAAGGGTATAACTTCTTTAATCAAAGGTTTTCATCATGGCTACTCAATTATTTGCCATTTGCCATGATCTTTAATCATATAAACATTAAAAAAAATCTATTCGTAAATGAAAATTGAAATTAATTATAAATTTGAAACAAAAACCACGCGGTAAAGCTCTCAAAAATTAAGCAAATATAACTTTACGAAAATAAAGAAATTTATCGCAACCCATGACACAATTTTAATTTAATTGTACACGACACCATGGGTGGGTGGTATTTCTGGGTGATATTCGATTAAATGTAGTCTGTTCATTATGAGAAATAGTGACATGCCCAGTATAATTGTTTGGAAAAGTAATAGATGCACAATACACTCAAATGGTGAATCCAAGACAAAGACGTTTTTAATACAACCATTAGCTTTTGAAAGTAAATTATTTGTTGTTGATACATGAGGTTAAATTGCAACATTGTAACCCCGGAGGTCTAAGTTATGGATTACTTTTATGAACAAAATTGTTATTTTGATTATACAAAGTATTATTTGGCTCATTTTTTTATTAATTCATATTTTGAAGTGAGTTCGCCAATAAAAAAAAATAAACATTACAATAATAGTTATATTATATAATTATCATTGTTGAATATAGGATGAAAAATGGTAATTAGAACGTAAGAGTTAAAAAATACATGTAGTCGAATATAGCAACCTCCTTCAAAATCCTTTTATTATAGTTCATAAATATTGACGGCTGTCAAAATGTCTTTGTTGTGTAAAATTCGAGTAGTAGTGTGAGTAGTGCATATTTTAATTAATTTAATGTACTTCTAATGCATTTTATATAAAATAAACAGTTTTCTGCACTTTTCCGCCATATAAAGTTTAACTATACCAAATTTCAAGTTCACCCGTTGACGGGAAATAGGTTAAAAAGGGGTACAATTTTTTTGCTTCACGTGTTAATATATAGATAACGGAATTTTAACGTTTACACAACAAGATTCTGCTTATTACGACAATATCGCAAATGTAATTAACAAAACTTAGTATTTTATTCTTGTTAAAAACGTAAACAATGTAGTTCATATTTTGAAAAAAACTTAAGCCATCACGGGACGCTTGGCAGATGTGAAACATCGAAATTATTCGAATCTCAAATTTTCAAATTACACTATAAGTATACGAGCTTAGTAATTGCAAGAGAGATTACGCACAGTTGCTTTTACATGGCATCGCGTCGCCACGTCACACACTCGTTACGCCAACAATGAGGTTTACCCGCCTATAGATGTTTCTCATCAAAGTTGGCCGACGTCTATTTCGCTTACAATTATTTTTACTAGTATTGACATAACAGTGTCCAGCGGCAAGTTGTACGGAAATAATTAAAAAGGAAACCGCTTCAAAAAGGTCCCACGCTT